>MQRK01063023.1:0-19621 GCA_001938485.1 Girardia tigrina
TAGAGCACGAAAGCATTGTACGCGCCAATATCCAATAAATTACAAAACAATGCAAATGGCCATCTATTCGTTTTTCGTTTTGATGAGTAGCACCGCACATTTTGATCGAGAGTATCAACATCACCTTTCTGTGAGTTGTATTCGAGAATCATGAGGGGTTTGTACGGAACATCTTCCTCACACAAGTCATCATGGTACAATGATGACATAAGCACTACAGCTTTTCCTGGCTTTGGTACGTATGAAACAATTGTGCAGTCCCGTTAAAATCCAAAGGTACTTTACAAAACATCTCGTTGTCGCGTGGGTAACATTTGCATAGGCAGTTCACTTTTATTTTTACGAACAGTCCCTAGGTAAGTCAAGCGACGTGCCAATAGAGTGCGAACAAGCGCAATATTTGTAAAGAAGTTATCGCCAACGACGTGTCTACCTGCGTTTGTCAGATGCTCAGTTAATTCAAATACAACTCTGATACCTTGTCCCACCTCACGTTCACTATCACGTCGACCAGTGTAAACTTTAAGGTTGACACAATAGGAATTCCCTGCATCCGCTGCAACCCACAATTTCATACCATATTTACCCGGATTACTTGGAATAAACATTTTGAATGGGTAACGTCCACGAAACGTCACCAATTGCTCATCAACTGTGACAACTGTACCGGGTTTATAATTTGATCGGCAATTTGTTGCAAAAATGTCAATGACATTTCGAATTGGTGCCAATTTGTCATTTCGTTGACGTTCTTCACGTGTGCCCCTGTCATCAAAGCGTAAATGCCGTCTCAATTCACAAAAACGATTGCGGGACATCGTTTTATTGAATATTGGTCTACCATGTTGATCATTCCAAAGCTGAGTGATTGATTCGTTTTTCGCTCTATAAACTCCGGCAAGCAGGAGGAGACCGAAAATCGATACAACTCATCAGAATTTGTTAAAACCCAATTAGCGTTGTGTAGCCGGCCTTCTGTGTTGGTGTTTTGAACTATAATGGCCACTATATATAAACCACAGAATACTTTGAACGCTCTCGATGGGCTGTCACCACAACCATTTTGTAGTGCTTGTCGTGTGGGCCCTGCCTCCTCACGTAAGATATCGAGTTGTCTAAGTTATCTTTCAGCATTAAAAATATAACGATGTTCCCATATTTCAATGCCATTTCGAGATACCATAACGCCTTGCTCATCATTATTTACCACTTCTAATTCATCGTCACTACTTTCTTGATCTCTTGGATTGGAAATAACTTCATCATCTCCTGAAAAATCTTCTTCGTTTTATTCATCATCTGGTCAAGTAAAAAATAATTATATGTTATAAAAGATAACTCAAAATAAAACCTTCGAAAATATCATCAGCAATTGCTATGTGTCTATTCGCCTCAATTGCAGTTATTCTAGTTGGACGTTGCATATTCAAAAAAATTTAAAATTTATAAAACGATTTGAAATCAATGAAAATGCTAATTTATGCAGTTTACAGAGACGTACACACAATTCGAATATAACTGACTATCCATGCGTAGACATATATAAATGCACCAGCAAACAAGACAATAAACGTGTGCACTTATATAACCTAATATATTCACATATAACTGGCTAAAAGTATGTGCATGGCATTTATGAGTGTTGTGTGCCACCACATTTCGTTGTTTTTTATTGTTTGTTGTACAGGAGAATTTGGAAATCTTGTAGTTGTGTTCATTTTTTTATGTGTTTCGTTGTGTGTGAGTGCCGTTTCCTGTCCTGTTTTTGTGGATCGAAGTAATTTTAGATTTGGTGTAAAAAAATTAATTTAAAAGTGGTAATATTTCATAAATCAGAAATTCCCACTCATCTAAATCAAATTCTCAATTTCCAAGATTCAGAAAAATCCTAAAAACTATTTTATTTGTATTTAAATCAAATTTTCCAATCGTCAATCTTATTCATTAGAGTGTTTTGTTTTGTCGTATTATTTATATTTATTTTGCATGCAAAAACTTTCGCCATATATGAAATAAAGATTAAAAACAGACTTAATCGTTATTATTTATCAAGATTGTTTTATCGGGATTTTTGAAAACAAACCGAATCTGTCTTACCGAACAACAGAATGACAAAAATGAGCCTTTATATACCAATTGAGTAACTCATGTATAAAATGTTTACTTTTTATATAAATGATAAATAACGATTGTGAGGAATAATTCGTGAATGTTGTATGGAGGTTTATTAACCGTCCTCAAATTAAATTATTCAATTCTTATCATTTCAAGGACACCAAATTTCCTTTTTTCTTGTGTTTCATCTTTATTTGGTTTTTTTATCTATATTTAAATTTGAATTTTCCCTATTAAAACGAAATTGCCTTATAACAATGCAAAAATATTATTATTGATAAAACGAAATCCGGACGAAAATTTTCTTTTAATAACAACACTCATCCATTAAAAAAATATATTTTAAGACAATATATTTCGACGGATCTACCGTCATCTTCAGGTCACTAATTAATAATCAATTCTCCTGTATATAAATACAAAAATGATGATTATGTAATCCATTGCATGAAATCAAGCTAATCAAGAATTCTCAATAAGCTGGTTGAGACTGCCGATTGAACATTGATTTTAGGGCAACGTGACCTAATTAGCAATGCTTCACACGACACTCTCTCCCAATAACTGTCAAAATGCTTACACAGAATTTTGAAATTATCAAAATTAACATCACATTTACATTTTTTCCTATGTTCTGCAATATTACTCTTACTCTCTTTTCGACCATGTTCTTGAATTCGTTTACAGATATGACGGACAGTCTCTCCAATATATGTGACATCGCACCCATTACATTTATATTCACAAACAATATCAGAACAAAGTGTTAAAGGTGTTATAGATTTATTACTGAACATATTTTGAATTTTATGAGATCGTGATATAATTTTTAAATTTAATTCATTGTTAGTTGCTTTTAACTGAAGATGACGGTAGATCCATCGAAATATATTTTTAAATGGATGAGTGTTGTTATCAAAAATATTATGTACGTATTTTAGTGTCTTCGGATTTTTTGATGTGTTTGTGGTTTTTCTGTGTGTTTTTGTACCTATGTTTATTTTTCTGATCTCTTCGTGTACTATTAATTCCCTTTTAAAATGAGCCTGTTACATAAAAATTAAAAAATGGTTGATTTTCATTGGTGAGTTAGTATTTGTCTTGTTCGGTTTTTAACTTTTATGTACAGAGTGCCCAATTTATGTGACGTAATGTCATATTAAGAAGAAAGTGAGTGTATTATCTGTATACAACTGTAATAATTATATTGATTTAATTATTAAATCGAGTTGATTTTGTAAATAAGTTAATATTAAATGGAAAGCGTTACTACAGAATCGTTTATTCAAGAAGAACTTCAAGATAACTCAGAAGAATTCCGATATCAGCTGGCGAGTTGCCTGATTAAAGACGCGCGATTTTCTCGTATCCATATTGCATATCAAAGAAACAAAGAATCATTGAAACTCTACGAGCTTTACTATAATCCCTGGTTACAGGGCGCCTATTATTTCTTTCTCTGGTTGAATTTGGGAATAATATTTTTTGAAGAACCTCCGTCTTTCACGAAATACATTGGTGAAATTCCGTCGTATTACATCGCCTTGATTAATATCGTGTGTATTTTGTACTTCTTTTTCCGCTGGCTCCATCAAATGAAATGTTCTGTAAGATCGGAATTTTGGAAAAATAAATTCAACAAAGCCACAATCGTTATTCTCGTGTTGATGGTCATCGATCTCACGATGTATTTAATCATGAAATATGCGTCACCGAAAACGCCTCGATTTCAATGGTCTCGAGCTTTGAGACCGTTTCTCTGCGCCACGTTTCCCGAAAACTATAAAATTCGATCGGCTCTTAGAAATATCAAAGGCACTCTTATCGATATTCTTATCGTTTTTTCTTTATTTTTATTTCTTTTGGGATTTTTTGCTTTAGTTTCTTTACAATTTTTGGGAAAATCGAACTTATTCTATCCGAACGGCAGTCCGTATTTTCGAGATTATTTCGATGTGATATTTGATTTATATGTCCTAGTGACAACATCGAATTCTCCCGATGTCATTCTACCGGCTTATGAACTTTCAAATTTTTACGCAATTTTGTATCTTGCCGTAACAATTGTTTGTAATTGGGTTTTTATGGGTATTACCGTAGCCAGTGTTTATAATGCCTATAAAATTCACTTGGGAAATGGAGTGATACAGAACGTAAGAAAAAAGAAACATTGTTTAAGAGAGGCTTTTAATTTGTTAAAAAGTGGAACGCCGGCAGAAGTTCAACTGTCGACGTTTTGTGTAGTAATGAAGATGGTTGAACCTACATCATCAGAAGCGAAAAGTACTCTTTTGTTCAAATTGTTAGACCTTAACAAATCGAATACTTTGACTCACGGTCAATTTACAAAACTTACCGAATATATGCATTTGCATTTTGAGGAAATCCCAATGAACGCCACTTTCTTCCAGAAACACATCCCCGCCTTCTACTGGTGTTACATGTCCACCATCAACCAGAAGATTAAACCGATTATTCGCTCCAAGTATACGAGATTGTTTTTCGAGTTTCTCGTTCTTGTCAATGCGATAATAATGATCATCTTCAACGACTCCAAGTGGGAAATGTTATTTGAATGGATATTTACCATGATATTTTTTGCAGAATTATTATTACGAATTTTCGCTGCCGGTATAAACTTATTTTTCAGAGATATGTGGAATATATTTGATTTTGTTATAATTTTCGGGGCAGTTATCACTTTGTTAATACAGGAAATTATGGTTTATTTCAAGGAACACCTTTCTGGACAGTACTTACGTGTTCTATTAGCACTCCGGGTTTTGCGATTGTTAAAGATTTTAACCGTTATAAGATCGTTTAAGATGATTGTTCAATGTGTAGTTATACTAATGCCATCTTTATTCGCTTACGCCGCGATACAATTGTCGATCTATTATATATACATATGTATTGGAATGGAGGCGTTTGGAAACCGGTACTTCCCTCCCGTTAACAATACGTACGAAATGGAAAACTCGACAGATACAGTCGATTGCGGAGATAAAAGATTGATAAATTCCGATTTTGTTAAGAGTCACTATTGTATATTAAGTTACAACTCGGCGTCGGATGGATTTTTTTTAATGACAATTTTAACAGTTTCAAATAACTGGCACATTCTTATGACAGGAGCCACTCTCACTACGCATCGATTGTCGAGGCTGTTTTTTGTTTCTATTCATTGGTTTTGTGTTATTCTAGTAATGAATATCGTATTAGCTTTTATAATCGACGCTTATTTAATGGAAGTTGAATCGAGTAAAGGTCAGTTTGAACAGGTAATTGAAGAGAAATTAGTGGAATTAGGAGTAAGTGCCAAGAAAGAACTGGAGAAACGTAATCTTAAGGGGTTTGGAACTACGAATTTTGATCTCTCAAAAAAATTATTGCATGATGCTTTTCCACCAAACTCACCACCCGGGCCAATTTGCTTTCGATTAGACGAGAGTGCACCGAAAGACATGGAAGCGTTATTACAAAGAATGTTTGAAGATGATATCGTGAAGTTACATGACGAATTTCATCACTACGATTTCAGACCCCTAAGACTCTCGAATCCGACTGTCAAGGACCATAGTGGCGGTAATCCGAAACCACAAACAGATAGTGTCTAAATCTAACTAATCTCTATTCGGGTACTTATTTTTTATCGTTAAAGTGGAAAACTAATTGCTAATCAAGTAAACTATCATGGAAAGTAAATTGTTTATAATAAGTGTTAATTTATTAAAGATTTAATAAATGTTTTTTATATTTCGATTGTTTTTAGTGAAGAAATTTATGAATTTATCGTAATGATCTTGGTCCAGAGACTCGGCAAGAAACCTGTTATTAACAGTCTTTAATAATTCGGCTTCACAAATTGTTTACCTAGTTGCTTATTTCCTTCAATGAAGGTCTAAAAAATCTCCATGAATGTTCGTAATCATTCTGATTTCAACATTTTCATTCATTTCTAATTTTAGATAATCTTTCAATGGTTTGTGCTAGTTACGTTTATATCATTTTCGACATTTGAATTAGGATTCGCAGTTGTCAAATTTTTTATTAGCCCCAAATAATAATTTTTTTTCAAATAAATTTTCAATTTTCTTTTAATAATCAATTCGCCGACATTCATCTTAACAATCAAATTCCGATTAAACTTCCCAAAACTGAAATTTAAAAGTAATATCTAAATCGATTAAAAATTTTTCTGAAATAATAAACATTTTAAAATTAAAATCAATATAAAAACAAAATATTTTAAATCTTTTTAATTTAAAAATGGTACAATTTATTCCAAAATAATATGATGAAAATATTATCCAAAAAACGTATAAGAAAACGAAGAATCATAATTAAATCGATACCTCTAATACTATGGTTGATAATTTTTTGAATATCCAGTTTTTTATCGGGAAGATTTGCAAAGCATATTTAACTAAATAAATATTGGAAAAAAGCATTTTCTTTTTTATTGGAGCAACTTACAAGCTACTCAGTCATGAAGTTATAATGAAGACCTTTATTAAAACTGTTAAACAGTACAATGGAGAAAATGATATTTTCCAGTGCCTCGATCAGGCAAAATTCATAGGTGAAGCAGCTAACGACGATCTGGCTAAGGTGGTGCCAATGCTGTTTGAAGGTAAGGCTTATGACCTCTTAGTAAATTTAGAGAAACAGAGGAAAATCAACTGGTGGTGCGAGAGCGGTGCAGCGTGGTGGCCGCGACGTCCTGGTGATGGCGAGTGGACTGCGGGATGCGGGGGCTCAAAGATCGAAACTCACAAATTTCAAATTTCACGATTGTCATTTCCGACATTACTCGAACATCTCTTTTTTGCTGATCGAATTCGATTCTCCAATTCCTCGTCCCGGATCGCATCACGTTTTTAGCTGGCATAAATATTCTGACGTTTTTAGTACAAGTCTGTTCATCGGGCACGCCAATGATGATATCGAGTTTTCTCTACAGTAACCTTGATTTTTAGATCCTCGGTGAATTTATCATGAATCATTATGGCCTTAACACCATACAGAACGTCTTTTGATCGGTTTTTGAAATTGGAAGTATTTGATTGAAATGTTTTTTTCCGAAGCTCAAGTGTTATTTTCACCGGAGCCGATTTCTCATCTCTAATAAATTGTTTTGCGCCAGACACCTTTTGAATTGACAGTCGATTAAACATTGTTGATGAAAAATTAGTGATTTCAATTTTAACGATAATTTGATTAAATTCAAACAAGAAAAACAATGGCGGATTTCGCATCAACAATTTATTTCCCAAAAAATTTTCGCGCCAGCAATTTTCCATCTTTCTTTTATTCGAATAAACAAATCGACAACCACAATACCATCAAATCACAATATTAATGATTCGAACCAACAAAAATATCAAAAGTTTGAATCGATTCGAGAAAAAAATTCAGTCAATCAGAAACCGTCTTTCAAATATCACAATTCACCACTCTGAGGCTCCCCAATATTGACGTAATCGATTGTCGATCTCTGTCGAATAGGCAGCAACAAGATTCTGGCCACGTTCGCCGAGTGCGAGAAGAGGCTCGATGCCGTCAACTACGAGAGTATGCTTCTGGTTGATTGGTTGATGACGTGTACTACAGACAACGAGTGGAAGACGCGCTACGACATCCAGAAGGAGACCAACGACCAGATCTCGAAGCAGATACTCATCATCCAGGACAAGATCCAGGAGTCCAAGAACCAGCTGCGCGACGGCTGCTTGCTTATTACTTTCACGCTTTTGTCATTATTTATATTTTGTTTTAATCGGTTGAATTTTCTTTCAATTTATGGCAAATGCCTTCGTTGAGCGATATTTATTGGCCGAGTGACGTCACAGAAAGACGGAACGAGGACACTGCTGTTGCATCACCCCCATAGCTTTTCTTTACGATGATACTGATCGAACTGATCGCTTGTTTGGAGATCAGATGAGCACAAGAAAACTTGATTAATTTTAATTATCCAATGATGTGTTCAATTGATTATTGTCGATATACGGGAGTTTATGAGAGGGAATCCTTCATCTCGAGCAAGAATGGAGGATTAAATAAAATAAAAAAGAAACTTGAGAATCGTTCGATCTTATAATACTTGAGCTGTTAATATTCTGGTGGAATGAATTATTTCCTTGTAGTGTTTTCTTTGCTTTTTCCTTTTGGAAAAATGTGTTTTCTCTGAAATCACTTTCGGTTTTTTATTTTCAGCACATCGAGTCTTAGTCGATTCCTTCTCATCTCTCACGAGCGATTTAATTTCTGAATTCACCCCTTTTTTTAAATTAACGTGTTTATGTTTCATATACTTGGCAATTGTTGCATTTTTCGAACTTTTTTTGTTTCCCCATTTCTTACAATCAAACATCAACATCGAGGAAATTGAATGGGAATTGATAAAAGTGTTTCAGAACATTGATTTGTAAATTTTCGGTGATCTGAAACAGAAAAGGTAGAATGATGATGATAGTGCTTAAAGTTTTTTGAGTGATATTAAGATTTTATGTTAGAAGTGTAATATTACTTTGAGATTATCCAAAATCGAATACAAACTTTTATGTAATTTTGAGAAGTAAGTTTGGTTTATATTGTCAAAAAGGTAGATGTACTTTTAAAGGAGGACAGAAATGAAATTGTTTTTGCAACCAGAAATATTAAGAATGAGAATTCGTTTTGATATGATAAGCTAAAACCACGGGACTTGTTTGGAAACATTCGTGGTGGAACTTTCCACAAGAAATATCTCAAAAATCCTATGATGATGTCGATATTATAGATAAAAATCTCTATAGATAAAATCTCTTTTATTAAATGCTATACCTGTTTTATATCAGGTACTTTTGCAAGAAATAGTTGTAATTTAAACTTTTATAATTATTATATTGGATCCACTTTTCATCACTAGTGACGATTCGATTCAAAAAGTGATCAAATTTATAATGAGAATGCATCATCTAACAAGCATCCAAACGCTTTTGTTTCTTCTTTTCATTCAACACGTGTGGAATCCACTTATCCAACTTTTTCACTCTGTGCGCTTTGCAATAGCAAACTTTAGCGATAAATCATGAGCACCATGTGATCGATCCGACTCCACGGTTACTTTCAGTTCGTCAATGTCGACCTGCGTTCCTGGGCGACTCCGAGACACATTATTGAGGTTAAAATTACCTTTCACGAATTTCCTGAACTAATTTGAAACTCTCTGTGGTGTAGTAGCATTGTATCTGAATATACTATTCATGATTCGTATGGTTTCTAATGCTGAAGTTACACGTAGGAACTCATATTTCATAATAGTTCGAATTTCTGCCTTCTCCATTTTTAAAATACTGATAATTAAAACAAGTTCTAAATAATTTTAATTAATTTTTATTAATGTATTCAATGACCAGAATATGTACCAATCAAACAAAAATACTGATCAACAAAATGTTAAGTCATTGTTAAATGTTAACTATTTGGATTTATTGTAATCATTCCTAAAAATTTAACAGTTGACAACCTAATATTAGTAAATGTATTTTAACCAAAGAGTAATTAATAAATTTTTATATTTAAATTTTCCTTAATTGCCTCAATGTTCTTTCGTTAAATTCTCAATCATTATAGCTCTAATAAATTGCTTTTTACTCCAATATTGACTGTAATTGTATGTCCTCTTTTATCAAGTTTTGTCATCTATTCGACTTGTTCTTGGAGAAGGGTAATTTTATAAATCACTCAAAATATCACTGAAATAATTCTAAAATTTCAAATAGTTTTCAATTTAAAATTACTCTACCTTCTTTAGTAAAAAAATATTTTCAATCGCTTAATTTAAAAATAATGTTTCTTTTGTTATTTTTTATTGAATACTTATTTATACTTTCTATAAAAATAACGGAGCTTAACATATTTTTATTTTTAAGAACGCCATTAAAATCAAATTTTATTGTCGCAATATATTTCGGTGGATTTTCCACCATCTTCAGGCTGAATTAACAACAATTTCGCTGTCTTATATATAACAAATTGATGATTATGCAAATATCTTGCGTAATAACTAATTAAATATTTTCAACAAATTGGAAAAGAGACTTGTTTGTATATTAATGGACGGATTAAGTGATTTAAGTGCTTCACAAGTAACTCTTTCCCAATAATTTTTAAAATTACTGCACAATATTTTAAAATTAGTTATTTTCACCTCCGATTTACAACCCTTCATATGTCCAGCAATATTACTCCCACTACCAAATCGTCCATGCTCCTGAATCCGTTTACAGAGATGACGAGACGTCTCTCCAATATATGTAGCGTTGCACCCATTACACGAAAATTGATAAACCAGATTGGAACATAAACTCAAAGGAGTACGAGATTTATTGCTGAATATACTTTGAATTTTGTAAGATTTAGAAATGATTTTTAAATTCGAATTTTTACTATCGATTGATTTTTAAATAGACGATTTAAATTTTTTGTAACCTTCTGAATAAGGAACGATTAGCGTATATCCAATATTAGAATTTTCATTTGATAATTTATCGGGTTTTAATTCGTCTTTACCCTCATGTTCTTTATTCAATAATTTATCTATCGTCTCATTAGTTAATTTCTCTAAAAATGATTTCGAATAGCCATTTTTCTGTAATAGTTCTGTTAGTTTATCTATGCTTGCATCTGCTTTTTCATATGTTGATGACAGAGACCAACACCTAAATAACAAACCTTTTATCATACTTCTATTATACTTAGGTTCAAAGAAGCTATCAGTAGTAGTATATAGCCCTGTATCTGTTTTCTTTCTATAAATCTCTGTCTCATAACGACTCCATTTTCTCTCAATTAACAAATCTAAAAATGGTAAAACACCATTCTTCTCAAGCTCAACCGTGAAAACAATATTAGAATGAAGGGAATTCATATAATATAAAAACGGCAACATATTTTCACGCTCTTTGAAAACAAGAAAAATATGATCAACATATCTTTTATAGGTTAAAGGTCTAACACCCGTGAACAAGTGAATTTTATTTTCAATGTTAGACGGAAAAATGGATGCAAGTGTTGGTGCCAAAGGGGAACCCATGGAAACACCATCTACCTGTTTATACCAATTATCATTAAACAAAAAACGAACATTTGATGTTGCAAAAGTAAGTAATTCACGAAAAGCAAACTCATCAAGACTATCATGCTCACCACTATTACATTTCCAGAGATCACAACATAGATCAATTGTTTCCATCAATGGGACATTGGTGAAAAGATTTGCAATGTCAAAAGAAACCATAAATTCATTTTCATTACCTAAATCAAAGTTAGAAATAAATTCAACAAATTCAAAGCTATCCTTACACTGGAACTCAGAGGAAATCAAACGTTTTAATTTCGAATCCAAAAATTTTGCAATACAGTATTGAGATGTTTGAATCATGGATAAAACAGGTCTCCTTGGAATCCCATCCTTATGTACCTTAGGAAGACCACAAAGTTTAGCAGGCTGGGAAACAGTAAGACATAAAAGTTTTTCTAATTTCTTATCCATGTGACCGTTTTTACAAAGTTTATTCAAAAGAGAACGTAGAAATTCCTCATCTTTCAATGGTGGAAGTTTTCCATTTTTTCGAAAATTATCTAATTTTTTGAATTGTGGACCTTCTAACACTTCATGAAGCTTATTAAGATAATCAGATTTATCCAAAACAACTAAAGCATTACCTTTATCAAATTTACAAACATTAATTTCTTTTTTCGACAGGTTTTTTAAAATAGAAAAATCTCTATGACACTGTTTCTGATTTTTGTTTAAATAATCTGATGTACTCTTAAAAAGCGTGTTTTTAAAATTATCAAAATCAATATTAATAACTTCATTAAAATTTAAATAATAATTATACATAGATTCAATAGATGATTGGAACTTAAATCTATCTAATTTTCTCTCAATTAACAAATCTAAAAATGGTAAAACACCACTCTTCTCAAGCTCAACCATGGTGTTTTACCATTTTTAGATTTGTTAATTGAGAGAAAATGGAGTCGTTATGAGACAGAGATTTATAGAAAGAAAACAGATACAGAGCTATATACTACTACTGAAAGCTTCTTTGAAGCTAAGTATAATAGAAGTATGATAAAAGGTTTGTTATTTAGGTGTTGGTCTCTGTCATCAACATATGAAAAAGCAGATGCAAGCATAGATAAACTAACAGAACTATTGCAGAAAAAAATTATTATTTTAAATTATTTTAAAAATTATTGGGAAAGAGTTACTTGGGAAGCATTATTGATTAAATCACTTAATCCGTCCATTAATATACAAACAAGTCTCTCTTCCAATTTGTTGAAAATATTTAATTAGTTATTACGCAAGATATTTGCATAATCATCAATTTGTTATATATAAGACAGCGAAATTGTTGTTAATTCAGCCTGAAGATGGTGGAAAATCCACCGAAATATATTGCGACAATAAAATTTGATTTTAATGGCGTTCTTAATTATAAAATTTTGCCATTAATTTTTTAAAATTTCATATTTTTATTTATCTTATTTTTTGAAAACTAATATCAGATTTATACATATTTAAAATGGGAATGATGAGAAAGTACTTAGTTTTAACTGGGGACATAAAGGTAAAGGTGCTTTTTGAGAAGCCCTCAGAATCAAAGATTAAATGATAACTATTCTCCATAAAGAATCTATTCTTCCACGAGAAGATATTTAATTATCCGACGAAGTGGTCATTAATTTTGCTAATTTTTTTTCTAGACAAAACTGGAGAGTATTAAATTTGGAAATAATAGAATTATAGCTGTGAGGAATGTTTTGAATTGTGTGTTGATATTGTGTATGTTGTATGTTGATTCGGATTGTGCCTCTCCTACACAGATGGATATTTTCTTTGATTCTTACTAATTAAAAATAATTTAATTTTAAAGTAAAAAGATTTAAAATAATTTTTGAATGTATTATTTATTTTTGAATGTAATTTAAAATTTTAATATATTAATTTAATATGTTCTTTTTTAAAAAAATGTTTAGATTTAATTTCAACCAATTACATTCTTTATAATTAATAATTTTTATTAACAGATTTTCATTTATTGAAAATAATTAGTTTGAACTCAGAAATATATTGATCAAGAGAGATGTTAAATAGTGAATGCGCTTGTCATATTAGTAAATGTTGTAAACCACATATTGATATTGTTAATAATAGCAAAATTGGTTTCTTTGTTTGGTATCAGAAATATTTGATAAGTATTATAAGTATTACAAGTTTGATTGTCCTTAGGGCAATATTTGTCGAAGCTTTCGTACGATTGCAACCGTCTAATTAATTAAAGACTTTAATCTTATTTTCTGAGCAAATGGAGATTACATAAATTGTTAAAATACTTATTTCAAATTTTATTGGTTAAAAATTAAAATCAATATTAATTTTTTAAAAACTATTAATTCTTTAAAAAATATTAATTCAATTTGTTTATTTAAAATTTGTAAATAAAATTAATAAACTTATTTAAAATTTTACAATTATTTTAAAATAGATATAAATTTAAACATTACGTATTTTCAGATAATAAGAATTAAAATAGTAATCATCCATCTGGGTAGGAGAGACACAATTCCAAATCAACATACAACATTCAAATTTTTGAAATTTACATCGATTTTATATTGTAAATAAGTTTATATATGAAATGGTAGAATTTTCTTCTTCCTTCCATGGCTTCATCATATCCAATTAACTTTTGAGGTTTCATAAACCGATACCTAACATGTATTGCAAGAATTTTTTTTCAGTTAACTTTATGTTATGATTTTTTAATACTTTCTTCTGATATTTTAATAAACAATTAAATTATTTTTTTTCATTTGTTTTAGAAATAAAATTCCAATGTGTTCTTTCAGTTTGAGAAAGTATTTTTCGTTGTAATTTTAATCCCTTTTAAGTTAAAAGATTTATCCCTTAACAACAACATCATAAGTATTTATATGCAATTTATTCAATTCAGTCCGATTCAATTCTCGCAACAAGTAAAGACAGAAATTGCATATTTGAGAATTGCTCCACACTTTCCTCACACCCTGTATAATTTTTTTTGCTTCATTACCGTTAAATATCTATACACATTTCTACAGCATTAACAACATCTAATTAATATAATTTATGATATAGTAAGTTAATTAAATATAAAAAATACTTTTTTTTAAAATCAAGCTTATATTTCAGAGTTTGTATTCAAACACGAATAATTATCATACATCAACCTATTGTGATTTTGACTTTCGTTTTATCACTGATTATCGATTTTTTCTATTTTTGTGTTTTTCAGTCATTATTGATTAATTAATCCAATAATTTGTGAATGTTTTGATAAATTATTAAAACATAACCGTTTATGAATTACTTAACAAACTTTCCGCTCTATCCGACAATGAAGAGTGACAGAAATGATGGGCGAAAGATTTGTACCAAACAGACTCAAACTGAGCGAATGAATAAAGCGCGGTAATTAAATTTTATTTTGAATTATTATTTTGTTTTCTGTTTTTTAAGTTTTATATGGCTATATAATAAATTTAGTTCCTTCAAAATATGATTTCAATATCTAAGTTATAGAAAGGAGGGAAGGAAATTTTCTTTATTCTTTAATACATAAAACACTAAGGACGTTCTTCCAAATGATTTGTAATTAAATGCTTACATTAATACGCATTACATTAATTCAAAAATTACACCAAGTCTCAAAAACAGAACTAGATCCTATAGATGATTTTGTTACATTTTATTAATTGACATAATACAATGTGTCTATTTATAAATCTTTACTATAATGAGGCCATGTTTGGATTAGATCGTAAAACCTCTGACCCGGACATTCCGTGTCTACAACGTCTCTATGACCCATCAGAATATAATCTTTAGCGACTTTATTGTTCTTGGTCGCATACTGTATCAATTGAGTTAGCGTATTTAATGCCAGGTCGTTAGGAAGTTCTGTTTGATAATCGCCGATTACTAGAAATCCTAGAAACAATCAATTATTTGGAATTCCTAAGTAAAAATTAAAACCTAATCCAACTGAATTATAACTTTTCGTATGGGCACCGACTCGATCCCAACCTCGTCCAACATAAACTCTTCCATCACCGCCAACTGCAAAACTGTACCCAATATCATCCCATTCTAATAAATATGATTTTATTAAAGGAAAACTGAAATATTTGTTACTTCTTTCATCCATATGAAAATTTTGAATTGATCGCATTGCTTCAGAACAGCTTTCAAGAGTGTAACAAGCCGCAGGAGTGAAAGAATGATGTATAAAAATGTATTTCGGAGTGCTAGTCAACTGCTGAATACTTCTTGATGGTCTAGCGCCCCATTGTTCTCTGGATATGAATTCCAACCCATCGGAATCCATTGGTAAAACAAACAATAACAAAATTAAGTAAGAGGTGTATTTCAGTGGCATTGCCTCGCCGTTTACCTAAGAAAAGTAATTTCGTTATAACCGCCCTCAAAAATATTATATACTTAAATGTACGTACACAAAAGAGTAAATGTGACAAAGTTTTTGATTGGTTGTTTATGACATTTGTTTTTATTTGGAGTGCTCGTGTCAGAGCTTTCATTATTGAAATTGTTAATACCTTCACTAACAAAACATATCTTATTTTTATTATAATATTATGACAATACGGTTCTCTGTTTGCCTTTGAGGCTTTTGTAAATAGCCCCCTCTTTACACTTCTTCGTTCTGCTCTTCGATCCTGTTCTCCCACAAATGTACCTTCCTGGTAGCGAGTGCAATTTATTATTAATTGACTTAATTTGTTCATTTTCTGAGAGAATAAATTAAGTTTTTTATTTTAATCTTTTGTTTTATTAAACTTTATTTTTTTGTTTTAAATACTTATTTTTGAAGCAATTGTATTCAAAGGCCTTTTTAGATTAAATTTATTACAAATTATATTACCATAACTCAGTCAATGTGTATATTAGGGTCATTAGGTTCGTGATTAAAATTGGAAGTCATAATTTTGTAAACTTTATTTCTATTACAATTTTCATTATTGAAACAAATTTATGAGGAACAATATTTTATTTACATAATCCAGATCTCAAAATTTTAAATATAAATAATATCGATAAATATATAAATATGTTATTTTATTCAATTTTGATTTTTTTGATCTTAAATCACTCGAATATAAATTATTTCTTTTTTAATTTGTTTTTAATAACAATGCAAAAATAACTTAAATTTAAAATACAAAAATATTAGCAATATTTAAATTTATTATTATTTAATATAGATTCATTAATTACAAAATTTATTAGTTTTTAATAAAACTTTCCGTGTATAACAAACAATCTAATTTTATTTTAAATAGTGTTACAAAATATATCAAAATCTTCTTTACAATATTCTTTAACTTCGAAAATGATATTTTAATTGAGAATTTTTAAAACTTAATTTTTATAAAAATTTGTCTCAATTTAATAAAAAATATTATCATTACTCTAAACTTTTTACAAAACTTATTTCATTTTAATTAGTAACATACTATCTGTGAAATATAATTTTTACAAAAATTATTTCAATTTAATTGCTAGAAATGTTACCTATAAAATATATTTTATAAAATCTTATTTATTTTAATTAGTAAAAAATATTATCTATAAACTTAAATTTTTATTTACAGATTATTTCATTTTAATTAGTCGAACATTATTTTTAATTTATCTAAAATATAAATATAATTTTTAAAAAATATCAAAAATTTAAAGTTCACCAAAATTAAAAGTTCACCCCAACAAGGGTTATGACAAAAAAAAATTTTCACTGTTTCCTAATTGGCATACTTGTATGAGATGAGTTTCTTTATGTAGAATACGAAAGTAATATTCATTTTATGAAATATTTTATAAAGTTCCCCACCAAATGAATTGTTTATTTACCTTTTACATATATGTGGTAATTACACATGAAATTGTGTCATTCATTTATTATGCCATTGATATAGGAAGAAATATCAAATCAATATATGCAAGATCAAAAGAAATTGTAGCTGAAATCAAAGATCTGTGGCAAAAGTTTAGCTTTCCCTGCCAAAGTGAACGATCTATACAAAGAAAAGTCGAAAATATTATTGCAAATTATCAAAAATATCAGAAAAGAATTGAAGGTGATGCAGTTTCCTTTTTCTCGAAGTTATTTGTCGTCACAGATGTCAAAGGATGCTGGATGAACAGGGAAGATAAAGAATTCTACAATCTACAACTATCATCAAATGGTGGAGCTGGATATTCAACTGAAAAGGAAGCTCCCAAGGGATCAATTCATCCATCGAAACGAAGACTGCAATTTCAACCATTTTGTCGACCATCAACATCATCTGCAGTCCCAACAAATGTTACTGAAACACTTTCATCGGAGTCATCAATTGAAGAATGGTCACATTATGAATATTATGATACTAGGAAGCAAAAAATACGAAGACAATCAACTAAAAGTGCTCTTAAATTTGTTACAAAAGGAAATCTCTCAACAAATAAAGCTTCAAAGGTATTAAATATACTTAATGAAGATGGATATGATGTTCCAATTCCTTCACAATCTGGTGTTTATAAAGCAGTCTACAGAGAAGCACAACGACTAGTCATGTATTTTAGAGATTGTCTCAAAAATTATCAATGGCCACTTCAATTTGATGGTAAGAAATCTCGAAGGTGAAAAACAAGTTGTTGTCCTGAAAAAAATACAAATGAAATACGTTTGGCTGTCCTCTTGTTGGAAAATGGAAAAGCTGATACAATTTTTTCTGTAATATCAGCTGTTTTAACGGAGTTTGACGTATTTCAAGGTGTTAAAATGATTATTTGTGATAGAACCAGTGTAAACACTGGAAAAAAGAATTGTGTTGGTGCGAAGCTACAGAACCATTTTATGACGGCTTATGGCTTTTGTCCTCAATATGTTTCCTGTCAATATCATGTATTGGATAGGGTTCTAAGGCTGGCAATGGATTATGAACTTCAATCTGCAACATCAAACCCAAATATTTCGTATTCTTTTGTGGGTGAACTGACCCGTGATTATGAAAATCTGAAAAGTGATTTTCGTTCACAAACAGACAGGCCACAACTCAATGAAGAAACTGTTGGATGGTGAGATGACATGAAGTTTCTTAACCACCTATATATGTCTTCAATTGTTATGAAAGGCATCAAATCTTTCCATCAATTCGATTCCATGAACTTCCACAAATTAGCAATGCCCGTTGGAATTCTCGTGCCATTTTTGCACTCCTTGCATTTATATTACTTCCTCAAACACGTACAAGCGAGTTTGAAAATTTATATGCATTTATAGCAGGTCAGTGGTGCCCCTCTTGGTTCTCTGATCAAAAAGATTGGCAATCAGCAGTTGATGTGTTGAAGCCACGATTACAACAATATCCCAAAGCATTACAATGCTTTGAAAGACATTGGGTAACATCAGATTCAGTTATTGATGGAATTCAAAGGAACAATCAGTGTGCAAAACGTGCTATTCAAATTATAGAGGAGATGTTTCGAAGGTGTAAATCGGCTGAGAAGTTGAACGACAGGTTTATTTTGAGTAACAATAAATTTCATTGACTCTTCGAACTATGAACAATTGACTTTTTTCCTTAAACATCATTTGTCTTGAAATAAATATGTTTTGCTAGAAATTTTTGTATGCATTACTGGTTATAATAAGGCTCGGTAGAAAAATGGTTTGGTGGGGAAGTTTTTTTTCTTGCTGACATCTGAAATGAACAAATTTGTAAATCTGGTACTAAAACTCATCTTTTTCTGCTATGCCAATATGGGGTTAGCAAAAAGTCATAACCCTTGTGTATATATTCAAATTATTATGAAGAATAATATTTATTATTAATAATATTAAATATATAAGAGAGATAAAATCATATCAGTTAAATAAAATAAGGTTTGTTGATAAAAATAAGAGCGGATATTATATTAGAGAAGAATTTTTGGAATATGTTCACTCGAGAGTATGAATGTAAAAACTGTTTCATGCAAAATGCTTTCATAATTGAAACATTACATTCTTCTAAAATGGTAGGTCAATGATATTATGGTTGCTCTGCGATGGTCAGAAAAATAAATGGTGTACGAAACCTTATTCAGGAAAAATTTCATATGACCAATGTTTTTCATTGTGCCTCGCATAGATTAAATCTGGTTGTCAATGATTTAAAAAATGTTCAAGAAATAAGGAACACAGCCGTATCAATGCGAGGTGATTGATATTTTCAATGAGAGTCCCTTTAGAAGGATAATGTCTCCCTCGTATATCGCCTTTTTGTGAAACACATTGGGCGGAAAAATATAAATACATTAGAATTTTTAATATAATTCATTTGTTTCAATTCATGGAATGTAATATTTATTGAAGATTTACAATACATATTGAGCACATTAGTAGGGGGAAAATGGGCATTC
>MQRK01063106.1:1802-18342 GCA_001938485.1 Girardia tigrina
CGGTACTTAAAATAATAAGATAAACATTAGTCAAAATCAAATTTATACGGATAATAACCAGGAAAATAACCAATGCAACAATAAATAATTTAATAATACAAAGATGAGACAAGTATGAATAACACTGAACATTGAACATGAAATCAGCCCCGAGAGGCGCTGAGCTAGTCGGGCGCCTACAGTTCGTCCTGACTTAAAATGAACCCGATGCTCGTAGAATGTTATTATTACGTGTGTATAGACACAATTATATAAACAAATAATTAATAAACCATTATATAAAATATAAACAATTCTCTAGCTCAATAGATGCTATTCCAGCGTGTCTTGCAGTACTGAATGAGTTTAAGTGGTATTTTATCCTTGTCCATGGAAACTTGACGTTTCATAAGTTCAGTAACTGCCATTGGACTGTGGGAGAAATGGCCAACTAAACGTGATGCAGCGGATAAACACTTGGAAATCGGATGATTTTGTGCGCTTGTGAATTGCATCGAGAAGTATTCCCTGGGAAATCCTCCACTCCTACTGCACTTAATTGAACCGCGTTCTTGGTATCAATGCGGCTCGTGTTTGTTTTCAATAACGCAACGCCAGAACTCATGTTTCACACCGGACGCGCCAAAAACTTGAAGAATTTGGTTGGGATGTTCTGGAGCATCCAGATATCGAACAGACGTTGCCCCATCTGATTATTATCTTTTCAGGTCACTGAAACATTTACTTCGTGGACGCCACATCATTGAATATAGACACGTGGAACAGGCCCTTCAAAGGTTTTCGACCTTAAACCGCCAGAGTTTAACGACCTCTGAATTTTCTTGTTGCAGTGTCATTGTAGAAGAATAATAATTCTCAACAATTATTACCGCATAAATGACAACCAGCACTTGATATTGAAGAAATTGGGCTTTCTTAAAACGATAATTTACTGACAAAATTTTCGTTCCAGCATAACATAAACAACTAAGTGAACATATTTCAATGTTTTCACTTTATCACATTCGATATTTGATGTTTATTTTGGGTCATTGTTTCAACCTTATAAAATGTCAGGAAAAATAGTCGGTGCTTGATGGCAGGCGCTAGTGTAACAGAAACTTCCCGAGTGATTGTTGTTATAAATTCGATTTAAATAATTAATCGACTTCTTATTATTCAAATATGTATTGATTGAATAAATATATAAAAATATATCGATCTTTTATTTTAACTGAGGTATCACAACAATGGTGTACAATGGCCGCCAGGACCATCAGCAACATGACAAGGTCGCCAGTTGCGAGCACAAGCTCTACTTGCTCAAACAGAACATCTTTTCCGCGATTGTGTCGATGCTGCTAGGCAGCTTCGACGACAAACTGACCATCATGCTGCTGGACGCCGTGCGCGAGCTGTCCGAGTGCGCCGACAACGTCGGTCAGCGGGAGAAGTGCATCGCGGAGTTTACGGCCGTCGAGGGCATTGATGCGCTCATGATGCTGCATGAAAATCATTTGTTTCGTTCCCAAATGTTTGTTACCGATGGTTAAATGATTAACAATAAAAAATATTAGAAAAATTATTTGATAAAAAAAACAAGATAATAAAAAAAGGTGTAAAAATTTTGAATACCAAAAGTACCATCTTATCAAACTTTACGACATCTTTGATATTATAAACAAAATAAATCATTAATTAACCTCTTACAAATGCGTAGATAAGTAATGGTCTGTTTATTTTTGAAGTCCTTTCTTTAAAATCTTATGTAATAATCAACATTAGTACAACTTTAAATAATACGAATCGTAAATTAAATATATTTTATAGATGCCAGATCTCTTGCCAATTGAATCTATATTTATATGCATTAGGCGTTTTTAGTAATATGATTAAATTAGACAATGTATTAATTACTATAAACTGATTATGTAAAAATTGATTATTTCGAAATTGTAAAAATTCAATATTTGTTTTTTTGGCAAAATGATCTAATTAGTTACTTAAGGTTACAAAAACTTCAATTCCCAATCCGGAACCAATGAACTTAAACTCATAATTCATATAATTTATAGTTTTATCTGCACAAAGTTGAGCAATTAAAAACTTATTTATAATTTAAATTTTTATTATTCTTTTTTTGCGATGATATTATGAAGTAGATTTCTATAATCTTTTATAAATTAAATATCATTTTCCAAATAAAATATTTCTCCACTATCTCTAACCGTTTTAAATATTATTTTTTATTTTACTGTTTTTATGAATCACAGTGATTTGACAAATTGAATTCAGGCCGCTTCTTTGATGTCCGAGTCGCGGTACGCACTACTTGTTGATAGTGCTACCGCGCTCTACAGAAGCGATTTTCCTAGTAGCGAAGATATCTTCCATCGCCAGAAGCATCTCAACAAATTTATGAGTGGTCTTCAACGTTTCTGCTATGAATTTGGTGTCGCGGTGTTCATTACAACAAATAAGTTTCGGGAAAAAAACCGTTTTAAATATTAATTTTTATTTTACTTTTTCTAGCGAAGGAGCACTAATAAAATATAAAGAAACAAAATATAGAGATGTGACTGGAAAAATTAAATTTGTAACAGTCATCTCGTGAAGGTGATTAATTTTTATAATATTTTTTGAATTACTGTAATGATTATTTTTTTAAGAATTATTATATGTTCTTCTATTATTATATTCAAGCTGTGCAACAGATGGCGCTCTTAATATGATGGGCAAGAAAAATGGTTGTTTAAAATTTAAAGATGAAAATCTAGAGATGCTTCTTGACTATTGTGTTATTCATAGACAAAATCTTGTACCAATGCATTTATCACCTATTTTAAATTCTATATTAAAGTCAGTCATCAAATATGTCAATTTTGTTAAGGCTAACGCCAAATGCGAGAGCCTTATCAAGCTTTTTTGTAAAGAGCACAATGAAAATTATGTGAAGCTCCCACTTTCCAAATTTAATCTAAATTACGACTCAAAATCATTAAAATAATATATATATATATATATGTCACACTAAAAATTATTTACTTGCTATAAATATTCCAATATAAAATATATCAAGTTGTGCAGCAGATGGCGCTCTTAAAATGATACACAAGAAAAATGGTTTTTTAAAATTAATGAAAGATGAAAATCAGAAATGATTCTTGTCTATTCTGTTATTCATAGAGAAAATCTGGTGGCAATGCATTTATCACTATTTTAAATTCTATATTAAAGTCAGTCATTTAATGTGTTAATTTTGTTAAGGCTGACGCCAAATGCGAGTGCCTTTCCAAGCTATTTTGTAAAGAGCACAATGAAAATTATTTGAAGCTCCTACTTTCCACTGAAGTAAAATGACTCTCAAAGGGGAATTGTTTGAAAAGATTTATGGAACTCTTAGAGACTCTGACTGATTTCAAAGAAAGATTTTGTGATCTAAAAAAGATAGAATTGCCATTGTGGACGATGCTGTCAATGTTAGTTAGTTTGGATGACATTTCAAATATGTAGTATGAAGAAGAACTTAAAGAAATGGAAAATGATGAGTGCTTTAAAATTTTATTCAATATTAAAGGAGCTATGGATAATTGAGGAAACGAAAATAAAATACCAAAACACGATTAAACGAAGTTTTTTATTTCCATTCCAATCTTCATATCTAACCGAATGTGGCCTCGGTGATATAATGATTTGTTATTAAAACAAAGAAATTGATTGGAAATAACTAAACGAGAAGACTTGAGACTGAAACTGACCAATTTGGAACCAGATATAAAATTCCTTTGCAGTCAACATCAATCTCAAGGCTCTCAATAAATTTAATGACTAAATAAGAACTAGAAATTAGAAATAAAACTATTAGAAATTTTTACCATTTTTATTATTGTATGTTTCTTTATAACTCGATCTGTAAACCAATAAATACATTTTTCAATGAAACATGCTGGTTTTTGTTATTGAAAATATCATATAAGTTTCAAAATGTTTACAGAGGACATGACATTTTTTCGGGATTTAGTGGGACATAGCACAAAGAAAGGTTAGGAAAGGAGGTTGCTAGGGAAAAGACCCATAGCAAAAGCAAAACTTGAATATCCTGTCTGAGAATGCGGACTGGGTAGTCCAGGAGTTGAATGAATTGAGGAATATCTGAGTTGGAAGGTGACATAGGGACTGCCCGGTGATGATATTCCTGTGAATGTGACTGTCTGCTTGCGAGGACTCTGTTCGATTTTTATATGTGGTCTCTGTGCTCTCTTTGTTTATTATGATTTTCTTATTTCTGTATTCTCTGTTGCTGATGATGACCTTATAGATATTATACTTATTATAGATATTATATTATAGATATTATTATTATAGATATTATACTCGATTATGATATTCTTGTATTCTTATTATGATATATGATATTTGTTAATAAAGTTTGTACACAATTGTCTCGATTTGTCATTATTTGCGTGTGAGAGCTCGATGTGCTTGTTTGTATTTGTATGGATATTGAGTTATTCATCAAAAGACATTATAATGAACACAAAAAAATTATTTCTATAACAATTTGAATTTTTTAAACAAATATTTTTGAGGAACTTTTGCACTGGCGATGCTGAACTGTCTCGAGGTCCTGAGGCCCAAATTCGAAAATCAGGATACGCGTCACTACATCATGTGGCGCATGTGCAAAGACTCCGAGAGCGAGAAAGAGAACAAAGCCGTGGCTGCACTGCAGTGCCTGGACAGGATCATGGAGCTCTACTATGAGCAGATGCAGATATACTTTCTGTCCGACCGTATCGGCTACCTCTATTCCATCACAAGAAATTCAATACAGAGCCCATTGGATACAATAGTGATCCATTGTATTCAGTTTTGGTCAACCGTTTGCAAGAAAGATATAAAGGTGTAGAATTCCGTAAAACAGAATTTGTCGTAATGCGCTGTTAAATTCGTGAATGAAATAATTTTATTTTATTAAGAATTATTTTTTTAGATTTTAAATAATTAATTATATTATTTTTTAATTAGATGGACTATTCACAAATACAATTTTTGTTGAAAAGTGACTTTAAGGATCTCCAGTCGATGAATATTGAGTTGGGTTTAAGGCAATACGATTGCAAAAGTAAACGCCACGGAATCAATCTGTGGAAAGTTCCCCGTCGGAATAATTTAATAACAGCAATTAATAACAGAGAAAAAGAACTTATTCATTCAGAATGCCCAAGATACAATCGGAGAAATGCATTTATGCATACTTATCCTATAAAAAAATTTAATCTAAATTACGACTCAAAATCATTAAAATAAAATATACATATGCCACCCTAAAAATTATTTAATTACTAATATTTTTTTTCTGTTTTTTGGATCATAAAATACCATTTCGACTTATACTCGAGATTAAAAAGTAAAAAAAAATATTTTTGTTGTTGCCTGGATTAAGGAAGCATGGGATTCTATACTGATTGAGATGGTAATTA
The DNA here is from genome assembly GCA_001938485.1 of Girardia tigrina. Classification (NCBI taxonomy): domain Eukaryota; kingdom Metazoa; phylum Platyhelminthes; order Tricladida; family Dugesiidae; genus Girardia; species Girardia tigrina. Next base: position 7,265 of record MQRK01063106.1, read on the forward strand.
AATCCTTTCTTAAATGAGGTATTTCAAATGCCAGGGATGGATCCGAAGATAACTATCTTTACGAAGATATCGACGATATGGCTTCTGGGAGTGAAAATGAAAGTGGGGAGGAAACTGAAGATTTCACTGTTGACACCGAGACTCAAAATTTGATTCATGATGGACTGTTTAGTAATTTGGATTCTGAAATTGATTGGTAAAAGATTTACAACTTTTTTATTAATAAAGATGAACTTTCATGTTAATTTTTTGTGTTGTAAATTAAAATTGAAACCATTTTTCCTGTTCGACTTATACTTGACCCTTTAATTTTATTCACTTTTTAAGTCGAAAAAGTACACTTCGACTTATACTCGAACCGACCTATACTCGAGTATATACGGTAAATACAATTTATTTTAAAAAAGATTTAGATTATTTGAATAATCAATTAATCTATTATAAAAAATTGGGTAAAAGATGGAATAGGGAACAATCAATATTAAAAAATGGAACAATAACATTAACAGTATTATGTTCTATTGGAACAATTGTAATTACAGGAGTTGATACAATGGGTTTTTCATTTTTCGGTGGGAATCGCAAAGTCTAAACAAGGAAAATATAGTAAATTTAATTAAAAAATTATAATGCGTTTTAGAGGGGAAGAACACCTCCGGTTTTAATAGAAAAACTAAAAAAGGATGGCAATAATAAAATGGAAATAATATAAAATGGAAGGAGGACATGAAGAACATGATATTACATGAAGGACATTATATTCAAACATGGCAAGAAAATATTATAAGTAAAAAAGAAGTAGATTCATTTTTAATAAGATCAGTGGGTGATTTACATTGGAAAATAGAAGATGGAAGCGGATGAGAGGCGCCTATTTAAAACCTCTTGCTAAATTCCATACTTGCGGTCAACCGGGCCATTTTGCAAGGAATTGCAATACTTCGTCAATAAGTAGCGACGGTTATAGCCGTCATTTGTTCAGGAATTAGGAAAAAAAGTCATGATAAGCAAATTGCGGCTATAGCCGTCGATAGTGCGTTCGTGAAAACTGTGGACATGTGTGATGATTTTCGATTTCAAACATGGAATTGATGCTTAATTTCTTATGACAATATTAAATAATTAAAAAAATGTTTTTGGGCACGATTTTGAAAAAAATGTGCGGCAACGTGTTAATCTATAAATTATTTGTGAAGCAAAATATTTGGATATTTTATTGTTGTATATTAATTCATGTAGGAATAATTGTAAAGAATTAAGCGAATATATTAATTTTTTAAACCTTGATTGTTTTAATCTCTAATTTAAAATAGATACGAATCAGTTAATTTACAAGCGCGAAAGTTAATTTAAAACGTCATCAAAAAGGTAAAACCTGTAGATATTTTGAAAGATTGTTCAAGTGAAGGTTTGAAAAAAATTATTTATCAAACAATCAAGAAATGGTAGTGAGTTTTCTCTATTGTCCCATCAAAAGTCGGTAGAAATTTTACTGTGCAGATTCATTAAATAATAGGAAAGGTTAAACGTAAAATAAAAAAGAAAAGCAAATTAGGAAAGCAATAAGTAAAAGTTCATTGCACAGAGTCTTAAAGCATTCCTTGAATCTAAAAGTGTACAAACGTCAGAAAGCTCACGCCATTCCAAATAAAAACCAACAAGCATGTAAGTAATGTAATCAAAAATCGTTCCATTGAACTCAAGATCGACTATCATATTTTATGATGAAAAGCTTTTATGCTTCAACAGCAGCATAATCTTAGAACGATCGGATTTGACTTCTTTCCATCAGCGAAATCCCTAACAATGAATGATTTGTTGAAAGCTCTTAAGGTTCCAAAGGAATGATGGTATTGGCCGCAGTAAGTGTCAACTTCCGTTGTTGTTTATTGACAGGATTTAAAATAAATCAAGAATATTATTTTGAAACTGTGTTGAAGGCATACTTACTTTCAAATGCAAGATAATGATTTTGACAATTCATCATTAGTTTTTCAGAAGAATTTTGTGTGCGCTCATACAGCTCCAGACCTCATTGACAAGAATTTATGACCTACAGTATCACCAGATTTAAATCCATTAGATTACTCAATCTCGGGTATTGTGGAAATTCACTTAACGAACATTGACAAAATATGGAATGAAATTGCTGAAGAATATATTCGATAAGCCTGCAAATCCTTCAAACGATGGAACGATATAATTAGGGACGTATTGAGTTGCACTAATAAACTTTGTTTCTTAAATATGATGTTTTTTTCTTATTTTTACATCTTTTATAATGAAAAATTATATGAGAAACAATTACGGGACACCCTGTATTTTTCATTATGTGATTTCACGAAATATGGTGCACACAAAGGTCATTCAATCCAAATAACGAGTCCTGAAGAGATCCATAGTTGCCGAAAAAGAATTAATTTGAATTCGTTATTCCTCAAATCCATTTGATTCAGTAATTATAATTTAATAGTTATGAACTCATTTTGAAAAATATGCTTCAAGTTAAAACAAATTTCATATCTAAATTTTGTAATTTCCAAAGTACAATATAATGATGGGCAATAATTTTCCTAAAGCTTTTTTTAAAATGATTATTAGATGTTTCTAAATTTCGTATTCCTTCATCAGCAATTATAATTAAAAAATTTTGTAGAGTTTTAATTCAATGTTTTATAAAAAGTTATTTGTAAAAGTAATGATGATTTAATGTTTTAAAGATTTATTTTCATCGTTGCGAATTTCGAAATTGATTAAAATTTCTACATAATCTAGGCACTTATAAAACCGGAACTGTTTTCTCGTTGCTAATAAATAAACCATGATCTTATTTGCAGAATATTTTATGAAACGAATTTTTCAAGTACCTGAAACTAATCAAAATGATAATGAAAACTTTACAACATTTTCATACAAAAGAGTGAATAAGACCTTAAGACAGCAGATATGGTTGATGAACTTAAAAGAATCGATCTCCACTACAATGGGATAACTATAAAGTTCAAAAATAGGATTTAATATTTTTGAACCGACCGGAAAGAGATCCAAAAATTAAGTTATTCTAAATAATTCACTACTTTTCATAAAACCTATAAGTAAAGCTTTTCTGCAGGAAATGTTGCTGCAAAATTTGGAAAAAGTCAAAATGCAAAAATATTTTTTTAAAAAAATATTATTCACAAAAAACATTTTTACAAAAACATTTCATAAATAAAAATTAACTATTTAATGTTATGTTTGTATGTTTGTTTATTAAATATTTAGTTAATTATTTGCTATATAGTCCTTTTATTGATTAAATTTAGTTTTTTTTTATTATAAAATAACATATTTTATTTTTACTGAATTTTACATTGTATTTTTCAATATTCTCGATGTACGACAATTCTTGTGAATGTCTTGTGTCCTAGGGATAAAAAAAACATTTCAAGACTAAACAGCATTATTTGGTGCCCTTCAAGAAAAATTTAGTTATTTTCTTATTTAGCAAATGAAGTAAATTCTATTTGTGCAAACTTACATTGATAAAAGAATTATTACCTAATTTATAATTAGTTCTTGAAAGTTCGAAAAACTCAGTAAAAGATCTTGAAAAAAATGTTGGAAAAAGAAAAGTGAAGAGAAACGAAATCATCAAACAATTGACATTGAATAGAAACATTTTCAAAAATAGAAATTGACATTTCGTTTTAAATTATGATCAAGAATAATTAAAAATTCTTCCAATAAAGATATTAATGAGAATAAGACAATGATAACAATGATAATACTCGGACACATTTCTGCGAATTCGCAAAATCAAAATTTCAATTAAGTGATGGAATTTCGGTGAAAGTGTGTGCTCTATTGAAATGAGCAAACAATTTAAAGAACTACAATTAGCTCAAAAATATCAATATACCTTTGAAAAATGGAAAATTTCTATAAAGAATTTCTTTGAAATTTCGTTGTTTACATTGAATGAAAGACACTAAATATTTTTGAACAATATGTATAAATACACGAGTGAATCGAGAAATGCGATAGTTACAAAATATCAAAATATTGAAAATAAACTCGGAACTTGCTGCGTCCAATAAATACTTACGTAAATTAGTCAAAGTAAAACCGTCAATAAATGATTAAATTATATTGTAAAAATGAGCATGGATATTTTTTAGAATACTTAAAATAATTAATATCAAATTTTTGGAAATGCAAAATAATTACATTTAAATTATACTAAAATTTTATCAAAGTAGAAAATGTAAACTTTAATCCACATGAATGTTTTTTCGATATTGATAAAAAAATTTTAATGAACTTAAAAAGTAAATTAAAATTTTATTTAAATCGATTTAAATTAAACTGGGAGAAGTAATTGGTTGAAATTTCTCGGGTGAAAATCAATGAAAGAAAGAAAAATCAAATCTCTCTTACATCATTTATTGGTACAGTGAACGGTCAACGAATTCAATTCCCCTTTTCCTTATCACGTCTGCATATATATTTGGACAAATTATGAAACATCTCATATTTTGCCATCATAATCTTTGAAATGTTCAGAAATTCGGGTCTAATGGACTCACACATACACAATTCTATTATTTCCAAGTCATCAAATAGATCAGCTCGTTACCGCATTATAGCTGATTAAAATGAAAATTTTGATTTTAGAAATAGCTGTACTCATTAGGAAAGGAAGATCAGAAAGGACAGCAACAATTACCTAACCTTATCTGTCCGAGAGAGAAGATAATTTCAATGCCCTATAGAGATCACAAAGTTGACATGAACACATAGGAAGAAAATCAAATTCAACTGATAACAAGTCCAACAAATGAAAGAAGTAATACAACAGAAAAAGACACTACAAGATATACTAACTACCAATCCTTCGTTAGCCGCAGAACCTCCGACTATCTTAATGTTGGTGGAGAAAACGATTAATCCCGAAGATACGCACTTGACTTTTCGGATCACTGACTCAACAGCGAGAGGAGAGTTCAGGTGCCCCTTTCGCGGTTGTGCTAAGTCCACTAACACAGTCAAAGGGATGCTCAATCATACTACCAGATTTTTACGATAAATTTTGATTTGAATCGTCTATGGGCATTGAGGGAAGAATTTATAAATAAATTTAACAATTTATAATTTGAATTCCGAAACAATAATAATATAAAAAATTAAATATATATAATAATTAAAACGCTAATAATAATAACCGTAATTATTACTAATAATTAATTCTCATAATAATATTTAATAATGATTTATAACAATAATTAATCTAATATCATCCTCCTCTTTACACACGTGTACCTATTTTCTCCGAGAGCGGTGGTTTATAATATGTCGTTTAAACTCACAACAAACGTACCGTTTCGTTTTACTGTAGTATTTCAAATAAAAAATAAATATCAAAACATAGTAAAAATGTGATCCTATGATGTATGTAAATAAAGAAATTCTAACGAATCTTGTTTTTTTTACTTATTACGCGAATGTAACTATAACGAAGTAACTCTGAATTGATTGACTCGGCTATCAATGTAATTAGTTTCCAACTCGAAGTAGGGGAATTCCGATGAACCGTATCGAATGACCACCTCTTATATTTAGATTTAAGTTGTCTTACTCTTAACGTGGCCGTCACGGTCAATCGAAAAGACCACATAAAGATAATAGTTTTATAGGATTATATGTTATAAAAATTTTCATACGAATAATAATGTATTTTATATTTGATAATTTCAGATCTTCTAAAAATTCAAAATATCTGTTAAAATAATTTTGGCTATTCTATACTAAGAAAAAATTTTCAACTGTTTGGAAGAGAACCTACTTATAGTCTGAACAGATCAAAATGTCTCTAATTTTTATTATTGGGATATATGTGATAAAGAATATTTTAAAAAATTATGCATCAAAAAAAATTTTTTTATGCAACATTTATACCATTTATAAACTTTAACAGTATCTTGAAATTCCAAGCAACATACAATCCAGCAGATATACAAATGTAATAAACTCTTGAATATTCGTGCATTATCCTACCTTTTTCTTTGTACTTATTATACATCAAAAAAAGTTTATTATACATCAAGCAAAATCTTTCCTGATTTCATAATAATAATATTAACGTCAACCTTAAAAACATGGAGGAATACAGGACACATACATAACTAACAAATAACTCCAAAGTACCTCTGAATACTGATGTCTTAAACGTGTGAATTTTATCAAATGCGAAAATTTTTTATCTATTTTTAATCGTTTAAACAAAAACATGTAAGGTGCCCAAAAATTCGAATACATTTTTCGATTCCAAAAACACTGACATCACAATAACGGCAAATCAAGCGACCACATCGATTTCACTTAGTTTACAATTCAAACCACTATATGTGGTGTTTAATTAATTTTTTTCGTAATGCCATTTGCCTATGACTTACTTTTATTTAATATTTTTTAATGTGTTATTTTTTTCTTTATTTAACAAAGTTCAATTAAATCAACTTTAATCTTAATTTGACAATTTTTAACAGTTGGATGTGTCCTGGATCGAGAGATTTAAGAAAGGTAAGACACAGTCTCGGTATATAATAAAAAAATAGTTTGTAAGTAAGTAATATTAATTTGAGTATTTGTTACAGATACTAGGTTTCTCCTCAAGCGTTATTGAATCTGATTCCAAAATAGGACTTGAAAAGGTAAATAATTTGTGAAAAACTAATCTTAATTTGACCATTTTCAACAATTGGATGTGTGTTCTGGATCGAGAGAATCAGGAAAGGTAGTCAACAAAACAAATTGTTCAATGTAATTCTAACCCTATGGCTATCGTATTTCTATTGTTACTTTAGATATGAAATAATTAAACTAATTTTGTGGAGCTTTCAGACTTTCTTTAAAATGTTAGAAACACGTCTCAGATTTTACTTTTATTGTTTATTGATACTTATATTGTTTCTATCGATTTTAAAAATGATTATAGTTATACTTTTGTTTTCATTATTGTTATTTTCATTATTACTATTCTAATTTCTACATTAATTTTTATAAGTTCTTAAAATTCGAATTGATCGTTTGATGAAAGTTAAGACGCACAATTTATGAAGAAAGTTCAATGTCCTATAATATCACATGGGAACAACTACGAATTTTAGACATTTAAGTTTTGATGAGATTTATAGATAACTGTTACCGAAATTATTTTTTATGTTTAAATATTAATTATATTTTTTATTTATTTATTTTAATTTAAGATTAAATTTGTGAATATTTTTTGTTGTATCTATAATTTTTATTATTCTTTTAAATTTGCGAATAATTCGTTGTCTTTAAATATTAATAATGAATTGCTGATAAAAAGCGGTCGCTTTTAGGAAAAAAAAGAGAACGATTCTGTTTATTACCGTGGTCGAGGACAACGACAAGGAAAGAACTGACAACAATCTTTCGACTGGTCGAAGGACAGAAAATTTAAAATTTGTAATTAACTTATACCTCGACCCCACCAATGATGAAGACAAAATGCAGCATATATCTATCAGGATGTCAAAGAGAATCGGTTGTCGGAGAAAGTGAACCGGTCCTCATTAGAGCCACAATCGTTGATATTAACCTCGATTCGACGGTGCACAAGATGACTGAGTTAATTTTTTTAAATCACTTTAATATATATTTTTATCTTTTTAAATTTAAGATTTACGATTTTCGTTTTCTTTAGCATTTATGACATGGGAAACATCCATTGCTGGATCAGTATTATTTTCTGACGCCGAGGAAATGATTTCCAATTCCTAAATCATTTTTTTAACTGCTGCTAAAATACTGCTTCTAAAAGAGCCTTAAATTGTTAAATAAACTTTAAATGGTGCGTGTTTTGATGTTTGTATGTGTGTATATGGCTGTGTATTTGTGGATATATGCTTGTGTGAGTATGTGTAACTTAAATTACTATAATAAATATAATTGTTGAAAGATCTTCAACTATTATTTTATTGTATCATTAAATTCTACTAATTTTACTAAGGTTAGAATTTCATATTCTGCTGTTGTTAAATGAAACTCACTGTATACTTCTAACACAGGTTGCATGGTTTACATACACAGGCCCTAAAGCCACAAAATGAAAGCAGACGTACAAAAAGATTTAGAAGCACACTAAATCAAAAATCGATTCATTTCCGCATAGGGACCAATTTGCTATTCTGCACTAGTGTATTGTTGACCCGTTACCACCTTTTCAAGCGATAGAAAAATTATGATTACCTTTACTAATAGGCAATTCGTAGCAAGAAGTCGTACCCGTGAAAGACATCACAACATCATCGGTCACCGGATCCCTCTAGATCATTTGAATCAGTCGTTATTTGCTCAGTAAAGTACGCTCTATAAATACCTTCTAAAAATAAAAAGTTTAGAAATATAAATTTTTATTTATTTTTTTTATTTATTTTTATTATTAATTTTTATTTATAAAAATGATTTTAATAATTTCGATTCTTTTTCGATTTATTGAAAAGTTTTTGCAAACCTTTCAGACACATACAAATAATGCAAATTTAACGATGGTAATGCCACTATAACCGGTAAAAAAAACCTCTAGCTTCAATGTGCAGCCTCTAAAAACTTAACTGTAGACTTAATAATTGATAAAGACAAAATGCAGCATGTCTATCAGGATGTCAAAGTGTTTTTTAAAGCTCATGAAGCTCAGTTAATACCCGGACAAACAACGATATACATTTTCATATTTAAAATAGTAAAGTAACGCAAACAAATGTGGATACGTAGCGAAAACTATGACACGAAAGACCATATCAAGTGAAATTTCATTCCAGCAATATGAAAACTTTGCTCATCTACATTGATGATGGACAGAAGAGCATCCCGATAAATAGGTCAAATCATCTTTTACTCCAAAAGATGCAGTATACTATTCAGGAGACCCATTTAAAGTAACAACTTTATTTTCCTTAATTAATATTTAAATAGAAATTATCTTACCAAATTCATTTGTTTAACCACTTAATGTACGTGCCAGAACTCAGTTTTGGTATGCAAGTGGCAAATTTGTGGCAAAAAGAAGAAATATTTTGCACAGTGTATGGTCGTTTCTCTAAAAATTTATTGATTTTAAGAACAAGTTAAATTGTCGAAAAAGCGTGAAGAAATCACCCCATTATACATTTCTAATAGTCCTTTAGAGAAGGTTATATCTTTGTTGATTATAAGCGAAGATGTTGATGAGTTAGAAAATTTTCATTATGTTTTAATTAAAAATTTTCAAACTTTCACAGCTGAACAATTTAAAAAAAATAAAAATTCGGAATTTTATACATGTGAGCGATGTTTACATCATACTTATACAGTATCAATGAAATTAAAACATCAACGTTTATGCCAAACTAATGAAATTGCTCTTATGAAAATGCCAGAATCTGATGATCAAGCAAAAATACGATTTCTGAAATACGCCGCTTTCATAAAGCCGCTAGCTGTTGTATATGGTGATTTTGAAGCAATTAATAAAAAATTTTGCATAGCTAAACAGATGACAAAACTATTAAATGATAAACCTAAACTACGCGAAATGTATGAGGATTACAACTTTGTTAGAAATTTGTATGAGGCAACTGAAAATAAAGTTAAAAGTTTTTTTGACGCAATAGATCATTCTTGGACATTTAATCTATACTCACAATTACCATCTTCTTATTGTTTATTTGTTAAATCTAATTATCCAACTCTATTTAAAGATTTTACTTTATTTTTTAGAGGTAATTCAGATGTGGAAGTCTTAAAAAAGTACATTGAAGATATTGATTATTTACAAAGTTATTTTAGTCAATTCATTTATAATAAAGTAAATATAATTACTCCAGAACAATATGTTTCTTATAATCAAACAACTATTTGCTGTTTATGTGAAAAAGAGATCTTAAATAATAAAATTCAGCATTATGCTTATTTTAGTAATGCTTTTAGGTCCAGCTCATAAGAAATGTCAAGAAAAATTTAAGAAACCAGTCAAAGTACCAATTGTTTTTCATAATGGATCTCGTTATGATAGTCATTTATTCATTAAAGCATTGGCTGAATATGGTCATAGAGATAAAATTAGTTTTAGGAAAAGCAGCTGAGGAATATTTATCCATGCGATATGGTTGTTTAAATTTTATAGATTCTTTAAGAGGTTTTTTGGGATGAGTTTAGAATCAGTTGGCAATTCATTAAAGAATGAAGATTTTATTAACTTGAAGAATTGGTTAAAGTCGATTGAATTGGAAGATCAGTTTACTTTATGCCGCGCAAAAGGAATATTCCCATATGATTACATAGATTCTTTTAATCGATTTAACGAGAAGGCGCTGCCAGAGAAAGAGCTTTTCTTCTCCGTCCTAACTCAGAAGGGAATAAGCGATGTTGAATATAAAAGAGCGCAAGAAATTTGGCAAGTCTTTAAATGTGCAACTATAGGAGATTATAATGATATTTATTTGAAAATGGATGTCTATATTCTAGCTGATTGTTTTGAAAGTTTTATAAACAACTTTAAATTAAATCCTTGTCATTATGTTTCTGCTCCTTCTCTTGCTTGGGATGTGTTATTATATGAATCCAATATTGAATTAGATCTTTTAACAGATTTAGATTCTCGTGATAAGGAATAATATTAGAGGAGGAATTTCTTCAATAATGGGGAATCGACATTTAAAAGCTCATAATTATAAAGTAATGGAGGAGAAATTTCCAGATTATAAAGAATGGCGTAATACAAATTTGACAAATGAGAAAAGTAAGAATTATATTCAATTAAATAATAATGAATTTCATCTTTGTTGTAAATCTTTCAATGATCCAGACTGGTTATTATACATAGATGCTACCGCTTTATATTCTGGAATAATGACGTTACCATTACCTTATAAAGATTTTAAGTGGGAGGACATTTCTATCATTGAAGATGTACTGCAAATGATTCCGAAGTAGGGTATTTTGTTGAAGTTGATCTCGAATATCCAATAGATATTCATGAAAAAACAAAATATTTTCCACTTTGTCCTGTAAAGCGAGAGGTAGAATATAGC
>MQRK01063227.1:0-19458 GCA_001938485.1 Girardia tigrina
ATATTTTATCAATTATTTATGAAATTAACTTTTTAAGAATTTAAAAAGATTTTTATTTAGAGAATTATTTCATTTTAATTAATCGAATATTATTTTTGATTTATTTAAAATATAAATATAATTTTTAAAAATATCGAACATTTAAAAATATCAAAAATTTAAAGATCACCAAAAAGAACCCTGACAATGGTGATGATGGAATGAGTGAGACGAGCAAAATGAGGAACGAGGCAGATGAACGTCTCAGGTCAGAGTTGGATCCTGAGTTGCTCTTTCGTCCCCCCTGTCCCGGAAGCAATGATTCCCATTCCCCGGGACCCCGTACCCATGCTGCATCCATTCTCATACCAACAATTATATAGGAAGAATGCTGCATAATAATGTACGCCACCAGCCCCTTTTTGACCTGGCAATTTATTCTTGTTATTCGAGAACAATAAACAATGAACGCAGGAACAAACACTTTGCCGAAGCTGCCCACAGAAAATTAAATAGACGATTTGGGGCAGATCATCCTTCTCTTTGGAAGTTTAGAGAGGAATTGCGTATGATCAAAAATCAGTTGATCAATTATATGAACAATTTCTTCGGGGAGATCAGCATACCCAAAAACGGAAAAAGTATACATTAGCTGATGAACGAATTTAGGAACTTAAACTTATTAAACTTAATTTCTAAAAATTCTAATTCATAACAAAAAGTTTCATTTCAAAAATTAATTTTTGGTGTCGAAATGTCCCGGCGTCGTAATGTCCCGTATCCCTTTCTGTCATGTTGCAATATTTGTCTTTTTTTTGATTTTAAGCAAAATTTAAATTACAAAACACAAAAAATATTAAAACAAAATTAAGTAATTTTCAATTAAATAAAACGATGTAATTTTTATTTTACTTAAATATATAGATTAGAATTTTAATACCAAGTAAAATGTTTTTAAAAAATGAAATTGAATTTTTTATTAGAACTGTCGCAACATTTTCAATAAATTAACAAAGTATAAATGTCGAATTATGAAATTATAAATCGCTCACTAATTCTGCATTCACTTTTCATCGCCCATATATTATTTTTGATCGCCCAGATTGGGAAACATTGGTTTAAACATTTAGAAAATTTTAAAACGTGCCCATGTCTTATTACTCATTATATTACTAGAAATCAATTTGGTATAACTTTTCAAATTTTTGTTATTTATGATAAGAATTTTTACGTGTATTAAAACGAGTAGGTAACTTTTATTTATTGGAGTTTCCGTTCCAACATAGTCTGGATACAATATAGAAGAGAGACGAAACTTCTATAAGAAACTAAACGATGTAACGATGAAGATGAAAAAAAAGGGCTAGGGTTAGGATAAACGTATGAATTAGGGTTGGATTATGGTTATGGTTAAGGTTAGGTTTATGATTATGGTGAGGTGTGAGGGTTATTGTAAGGATAATGGTTAGGGTTTAGTTTATTTTTTAATAAGTCACTTTATTCCTGCAATAATAATTTGTTTATAGTTTTGAAAAATTTAAAATGTTTACTGCGATAAAATTTGACAGTAAAGAAAATAAATAGAGTTATTCGAAAAACGTGAGAAAGGACTTCATAGTAAAAGATAACTTCGATTTTGAGAGTAGCGGAAAGAAAGTTCTATAGAGATTCAACTACTGAAAAATGGAAAGGGAGATAAGAAAAGAAATGTCATCAAATATCCCCTAAGTGCTTAATTTTAATATATAAATTTTATTATGTTCATTGAAAGTTTTATGAAAATAATTTTTTTCAGCTCGTTTTTGTACGGCCGTCGTAACAGCCAAAAATTTACTAAAAATATATATCATTTTTTCTAGAATATTAATATTAAAAATTCTTTTCAAATTTTAAAAATTGATGAATAAGAGAAACTTTCAAATATGAAAATTTAGATTTCCTGTCATACATGACGGGATCTTTTCTAGTTATCAAATATTTTCTTGACTCAACATTGGAATAAAGTTGAAAGAACCACATTAATTAATTCATCGATGTTTGTTTAACCAAATCATTTTGAGGTCAAATAATAAATGCGGTATTATGAGAATAGCTTGTCTTTATTTATTATATAGAAAGAAGATTATTTTCTGTTCATTTTCTCTCATACTCTTCCTTTTTCTATGGCTTCAAATCAAAATAACCAGTTTAACATTGACCGGTTTCAAACTGCGCTTCTGGCGCTACCAGAGAACATTTTGGTCGCCTCCAATTCGTAATCGTCTTTCGATCGATCAAACTTATTTTGGTATTTCTCAAATCATCATGAAACATCATTCATTAATATTTACTTTAGGTAACATTTCCGATTATTACTTTCAAATAATTGGCAAATTAGAAATCGAATGCGCAAATACGATAATGATCGATAAATTCTCCGACCTAGCGTTATGTATTGTTGAGAAATATAAATTGAATAAAAATAACTGTTTGTTCTATTCTTTTAAATTGAATTACAATTGGATTGTTGAGGATTTTGTGGCGGAGAGTTACGATTGCACCGTTCGCACGTTCATTCCGTCGATTGAGAGTGGTGGAGTGATCCGACGGCCGTCTAATGTCTTGTTTTACAGTTTCGGTTTGAGTAAATACGATGAAACTTTCCGAAAAGGTTGGATCAATCGACGAATGTCGTCTCTGTTAAGAGATTTTAGTGAAGAATTTTCCATAATCGATGTTCTAAGGATTGATGTCGATTTTGGGGAATGGGATGCATTAGAAGCAATGATTGTCGATCAAACATTGTTTTTCGTGAAACAAATTGTATTTGAATCTCATACTGAAGAAATTATCGGTAGAAATACGAGCAAGGAAGCTTACTTACGATTTCTAAATATTTGGTATGATTTATATAATATTGGCTTTCGACAATGGCGATTTACGGAATCCCCGGTCGGCTATCATAATCACATTCGATACTCCGATAATCGCCGGTGTTGTATGACTCATTTTTTGATTAATACTCTATATTTGTAGTAATTTTATTTCTAATTTTATCATATAAACTCTTGTTATTTTTATATTTGTTATTGTTTAATAAATCATTCTTCCTTTCAGATTGGGAGAATCGATCATTATGAAACTGATTCAGGATAATTTATTTATAGTCGAAATTCATACACACAATAAATACAAACATAAGCCAATACATTCTTGATACATACTTCATTTTCTTGCATTCTCATAAATCAAATTGAACTAAATACGAATTTTTGCGTTTTTATAAAATTATTTCACTATGAAACTATTATTTCGTATAAGTATTAAAATTGGACATTTTGAAATAATCAAACCTTGATAAAATAGGTGTCATAGAAATAGGAATTTGTAAGCCACGTTATAAAAACACTTATAAGAACTTTTCAAAACCATCTAGAAAGGTTAACTGAATTAATTACAACACCGAGTTAATTATAACAACGAATTATTTATTACGAAATAATAATAAAATAACAATAATCCAATATTTTGAGAACACATGGCTTAGGAATATCGCACTAATTATAACAACGAATTATTTTTTACGAAATAATAATAAAATAACAATAATCCAATATTTTGAGAACACATGGCTTAGGAATATCGCACTAAATAACTGGTTTGATTTTGAAATTTGGAGTTCATTTTAATTCATGGTTTTTCGTGGAAAACTTGAATTCAATGATTGAAGATTTAAACTTTGAGTCTTTACGAAGAAACAATAATATTCTTAACACAAGGGAGAGAAACACCGAAACGTTCCAGGTTCTTAATCAAAATCTCAAGAGAAGACTCCTTAATAATGAAATTAGAAAGTTTGAATTTTTAATGAAACATCTTTGCCTTATTCTATGTAATACTTTGTGTAAAATTTATGTCCAAAAATACATTCATTCGGCTTTGAACTGTTGGATTATCATTATTTCGTTGTAAATAATTGTGTTGTAATCAATTCGTTGTTGTATTTAGTTCGGTGCCCCATCTAGAAATAGCTTTCATGTTTCTTTTACTCAATATTCTTATGACATTCTATAATGAATCATTTTTTGAATTTTACTCACTGTGTAGATATTGGTTTCGGGCCACTTTATCACATGATACTTTATTACACCAATTTTTTATCATACCGACGCTTTATCACTGTGACACTTGATGAAATAAAGAGAAATAGTAATTTTAAAAAGACTTATTTTTACTTTTTTTTAATTAGTATATATCATTCATTAATTTATACAGTATATTGAATGTTCTTTGATGTATCGGAATAATGCTAAAAATAATTATTGTGACAACTAAGTGTTTCATCAATTGCGGTCCGCTGGCCCATTTGTGCCCGCAAAATAAACAAATTAAGTTTATAAAAATAATTCTACTGGTTTTTATTTGTTTTAAATTTAAGCAATAGTAATCCATATTATAAAATAAATACTTTACTAATACTTTAAATATATTATTTGCTAAAATGGTACACAATTTTTTTTTATTTTTCTTAACAATAAACGTACATAGAAGATAATAATTTATTATTATTTAAAAATTCTATAAACCGTAACACTCAATGGTGTACTTAGGGTATATGCTACCCGGTTCGGAATTCATTTTGATGCCCTCCAAAAACGAAATAAAACACCGAAAAGAAGTTTGTTTCCAGAAAATTGTTTGTTTCGTAAAGTAGGTGATAACATTAAAAAAAGACTACAATTCAATTTTACGAGCTTTTTTTGCTATCAAAAGAGTCGATGATTTTGTCGAAATTAATTTTCTTCACTAGCTCTTGTTTGATGGACGAAATTGCCAGATTAGTGAGCCGTAAATTAGTTATCATTGATCTGAAATAGTTTTTTTTATCAATTTGAGCTTCGAAAAACTAACCTCACATGTTGCCACACTCACCCCAATTGTCAGAAAGATGCGAATGAAGATTACGATCTTCGGCCCTGAAACATCCAGTCGATACTTTCTGATGAAACTCAGTAGCTCGACAGCTCCTTGCTTCGGAAGTTCAGAGGCTTCTTGCGAAACTTCAACAAACCGTTGAAGCATCTTTCGCTCTAGATAAAATTCGTCTTTGTCAATAACCTGAATTTCAGGATTCAACAGTTGGAAAGGTGATAATAAACTCGTATTTACTTACCACATCATAAAACTGCTTGAATCTATTGGTTAGTTCCTGAACAATGCGGTCCAACGAATGATAAATTTCCCATCGTAGTTCGTTCATGTTCATTTATCCGACACCTTCTCATATTTCACCTAGGGGAATCAGATTTTCATACCCAGGCATCAAATTTTTGTAACATTTTGCTGCCCTTGTGAAAAATGCGTACCTGATGCCCGGTGCAGCCTGCACCTGCCGCACTACCTTTGCTACGCCACTGATAACGCTTTTATGAAAAGAAATATAGTGGATAAATATTTTTTAGTCCTTTTTAAATATTCTAGGGGATACCACTTACAATTATTATAATGACTTTCAAAAATTCAGTTTAATGATCTGTTCTGTATGATGTGATTAACTTTTCTAAATAAGAGTATATAAAATAGAGATTTTGTCATTTTTAAAATAATTTAAACAATCAGAAGCAACTTTGTTTTCGCATGTATTTTTAGATAAAATATATTTTCTAATGGAACTTTTTTAAAGTTTTTTGCAAAATATGTATTAACCTTTTCAAAACGACTTTTTTTCTTCAATTTCCTGGAATAGGTAGATGATCTCCATCATTATTCATGAATTTGCTTCTATTTGAGGGACTTTTTTTATTCAATCTAGTAAAAATAAATCAGAAAAAAAATATTTTGGACTATATATGGACTATATAAATATCACATGGATTACTGAAATAAAAAATCGTGTTGAAAGGGGCAATATGTCCCAACAGTGTTGAAAGGGTTAATCCTTTTACAGTTTTACTTTTTAAAATTTTTTTCGATCTATTGACAAAAATACTTAAATATTTGTGTTTTGGTACTTTTTTAAGAATAATTTTAGTAACCTAAATAATAATGAACACATTAATGGTTATAGACCTCTTAAAATGAAAATTGCTTAAGGATATGTCTGCAAACTCTAAAACATTTATTCTGTAATAACAGATTTATCAAAATTAAATAAAAAAAGGATGCATCAATATTGTTTTACAATACTGTAAATGCGCATGGGCGTATATAGACATTTTAATACATGGAAACAAAATAAAAAATTAAATCATAAAACAGATTTTCATAATTTTATGTTAAAGTATCATGTTATAGTGTCTGGACACGGTAGATATTATATTTCTAATTAGTATCATATAAATATTAATATTTATTTACCTTGTTATTTTTTATTACTTGATAAATGTTTTTTTCAGATGTGCGAGAATCGATCATTTTACAATAAATTCATGGATTATTTTATTTACAGTCAGTAATCATACATACAAGGCATACATATATAAGCCAATATACTCATGATAGTTACTCAATTTCCATGCATTTAAGAGTGAAAATTATTAAGAACATTGAGACAAGTCTCATTTGAATTTTTATTACTATCACATTTAGACCCATTACAATTCTCAGAAGATCCTTCACCGTTTGATATCTTACTGATTGGTTTTTTTATTTCTATTTTTAATCATGATTATTCGAACAATTTTTCCAAATCTTTTTAAAATATTTAATTTTTAAAATATTAATTAAAAATAATAATTTAAATAATTTCTAAATAAAAACACAAAATTATTAAAATGATATCAAATTATTAAAAAATGACTTTAATTTAAATCTTATTAAATTTATTTAAATTTAATTAAATGCTTTTCTTTTCTTAAAAAAATATTAAACTTAATTTAAATTGTTAATTTTAAAAAATATAAACTTATCAAATTATATTTTAATTATGTTCGAATAGTCAATCATTTTAAATTTAAAAAATACCAATTTCCATCTGGGTGGGAAAATCACTATTCTAAGTTCAACATACTTAAATAAATATACAACATCAATACATTTACACATTCAAACAATTTAAAGTATTCCTAAAAAAATTATTTTAAAATCATGAAAAATGACATTCTGAAACTAAATTATAAAAATCAAATTGAATTAAATGAGACATTTCTTTTATTTATAGAGTTATTTTTTTCGTAATTTGATCCAACTTGACTCCTGATAACGCAATGATCAAATCTTTATAGTATAAATTCTTGAAAAATTTTGCAAAAAACTTTTAAAAGATTTTTTTATAAAATGTCTCAAAGTAACTTGTGAATTATCTCATTCATTTAAATTAATAGAAGTTTTATTTTTCAATAACAATGTCTCAAATTATTACCTCAAAACTTGCTTACTATTCTTTATTCCTCGGTTCATAAGATTCATTTATTGAAAAACTCAAAAGAGACATACGGACAAAAAATTGCTACTTGATTGATAAAATTAATTCACTTACTTTTGATGATTACTCATTTTGAAGATTTTATATTCTTAATTATTCTTATATAATATGACATTTGGAAAAACTTAAAATCCCCCCCCCAAAAAAAACGAAAAAAAGTTTTTTCAAGCGTTTTTATTGATTTTTACTTAAGGAATTATAATTTATTTTCATAAAAAGTAATTTTCAAGAAAATAATTTTTTGAAGTTTTTCAAAAATATTTTTCACTGCCCAAAATAATGTTATGATCAGAGTATTACTTGCTGTACCGATTGAGTAGCTTCTATCTAAATCAAATATTCGTACGTTGCTTAGCGACATATTGAAATAAGTTTTAGTGTAAATAATTTTCATAAATTTATTTTATTTTTTTTTCAAATTTGATTTTTGAGTATTTTATAACATAAGTTTATTTAATATTTCAAAGAAAATCTTTTTCTGAATGTTTTCAAAATATAGCATTTTTATAATGAAATTGAAATTTTGCAAAATGAAATCTAACTTTTGCAAAAAGTTCAAAGTTTTTTTGGAGAGAATGATCGAATAAATAAAAAATCTAAAGATTCTCTATGATGGGTTGGTAAGGGGACACTTAATCCAGAGACAGTTAATCTCCGTACAGTTAATCCAGGACTTTAATTCCGAAGTTCAATTTCATTGTAAAAATGCTACATAAAAAATTTGTCAATAGTACAAGCGTCATGAAATCGAGTGTCTTATAGATGCGTGTTGTGTCGCAACACTGGACTACGGGATTCAGATAGTACTAACTCAACGAGTACAGTATGTATAACTCTTATCATAAGACTAATTTTGAAGATAAAAAATGTTACTGAAAAATGTTTAAATAATTTTTTAGCAAATTTCTTTTTATGAAAAAAAAATCATTGAAAAAATACGGCATAAAATAATTTTGATATAAATTCTGTGTGAAAAGAGAATGGGAACGTTTCCTTACATTCTTTGCCGTTTTGATCATTGAATAAATCTTCATTCTTTACCGATAGACGAGAAATGATCATTGAGAATCCGATTCTGAATTATTTTAATTAATAAATGATTTAATGAATATTAATGTAAATATATCAATGTGAATTCATAAAATATTAATAATAATAATGTCTACAGCCATTTGAATATTGTTTTCTGTTTATTAATTTTTTTTTCATTAATAAATAATTGTAATATATTTACGTAGCCATTGTTTTTGTTGTCTCATTGAAACGAATTGTTTTCTGTAAAAAAGCATTTATATAGCTGTGGAGGTATCAAATATATAGATATATATTGTACTTCGAGCGATCGAAAAAATATATTTATTATTTCAATCACTCAGAAAAACAAATATTAATATGTCTCATTCTACATCTCCACAGATTCATAAGAATCTAAATCGTCCCTTGGGACATAGTCCTGAAATCTCGTCGGCGGTCGACGCTCTCGGACAACTGATTCCGTGTCAACTGGAACCGTGGTTGGATGATCGCTCAATGAGTCATTAGCAGGATGAGGAGAATCGCTCAGCTCCGAGACAATCAACTCGGATCGCGATCTGAGGTCAGCGAGATGATGCAATGAATCAACATTTCTGATGGAGACAAGAAATTTAAGTGGACAAATTACTTCTTTAATGACTCCTGTCCATCTTTCATTACAGCACTGGATCTGGTTTGGTTTCACGCAAACTTTTTCTCCAACCTTGAACTTAATTGAACAAAAGGTTTCATTACTTGATCGGTCGAGATACCGATCAACTTCAACTTATACCCATAAAGGAATTCGACTGGTGGCTTATCGCTTATTCCGGGAGTGTTATTCATCCAGTAAACCGCTTTCTGGATCGCATTTCCAGCTCTCGCGGCTAACACCTTGAGGGTCCGGTGGCTCCTTTCGATAATTCCATTCCCACTCGGTCTGTTCACGGCTCGATACACTACATTAATATTCCAGGCCTTCATCTCAGCAGTAAAAGATTCGGAATAAAAAGACGCATAATTATCCACTAACAACTCATAAGGGGCTCCACGTTCGAAGAATACATTTCTCAAATTCTTAATGACTTCCTGCGCTCCTTCATCTCTAATGAGTCTCCAGATAGCAAATCGCGATGTTCCACAGTCAATAATGGTGAGAAACCTTGACTCCTCGAACTTCGTGACATCAACTGCAATTCTTTTCCAAGTTTCGCAACATCTAAATTCCATTTTTCCCATCCAACTGGTGCGAGATCGATAGATTGACCCCGGTTACAATAAAGGATGATTTGTCGAATTTTTTCATCACTGATGCTAACGTTGAACTTCTTCGCTAAAAAAATCAATCTCTGGAGTCCCATATGCGTTCTGTCATGAATTTGCTTAAATCTTTCAATATCCAATTCTAATGAAGCCGAAAGAACGTTGCCACCTTCCCCGGAGCGACTTAAAAAAGAAATTTGTGAAGGGATTATCGTTAAGATGTCGGCATCATTCATCTCAGACCTAACGTAGTCCACACACAGCTTCAAATAATATTCGGAAGCAATATTTTTGAGCAATATCATTCTTCTACGAATCAATAGCTTATGTTATAATCGATCAAAACCGCCTTAATTTTTTTCTTTGGTCGTTATCGATCACATTCGATATCCACCCACAAACAACCTGACGGTCGATTCTCAACTCAATGTTCGAAAAACCCCATGTAATCGCTAAGTTTAACCCCTTCACAACTGCTTCTAAATCAACTAGATTGATGTGTCGACAGTCATTGACTTTACGAAGCCAAGAAGCATCCTCAATTCTCTGTCCATCGACATCTAAACAAAAGCCTAGTGCCAACGTACTGGCATAACACCAAAGAATGGCTTTGCTATCTTTTTTCTCACAGACGAAGTCCCACTGGCGCAATCATTTTTCTTTATTCTTTCTATCATGTCTCCCATCGCTTTCTTCAACTCTTCACGGATCGGACTGTCCCAATATCCCGCAGATTGGCGTTTAAGAAACGACGTCGCAAAGCGTAACCAGCCAAAGACGGGGTTGATTCCGGTTATTTGGCAACAGAAAGAATAAAGATCACGCCTAGTTTTGACCTCGTTAAGGTCTAAAAGCAATCTGTTTGCCCGTCTCCAGTGAAGCGCGCCATGATAGTCTCGAAACACTTCCAATCCCAACATCCTCACAGGTGTTTCTTGTTGAAATCTCTCTGGATCTTTTCAGACTAATCCATACTTTAACAAATGCTCTTTGACCCTATCTATTGGTACTATACTTTCGTCCACGCAAATATCGTCTATGTACACGTCGGCAGCTTCATGAATCGTGGGATTCATCGACAGGACCTTCTCCACAATTTTACTCATAACGGTTGGACCAACATTCAGCCAAAAACCCATTCTGGTTAGTGCGTATCTCCTATTTTTATATAGCACCGTTTGGTACGGTAGCATCACATCCTCGACGAACACCTGTATGTACGTGTTCTTTAAATCCAACATTGTACACTTACCAGACTTTTTTCTCCACTTCCGGAGTTTCTCACATCAAACTGCACTGTTACCACTGTACATGTCCACATACTTATTGATATGTCGAAAATCAAAGATGGGTCTGATCTTGTCTATATTTACCTGAACGACCGGAAAAATTGGAATAGTGTAATTAGGAGGCCAAAATCTCTGTTCATCATACAATGTTAAGAATCCTTTCTCAATCTACTGTTCCAAGACCTCCTCGAACTTGTCTTTAACGGATTTACTAACATTGTAACTATCACACTGATAATCAAATCTGGGTTTCTCCCCTATTGACCTTTTTCACTTCAGCCTCCAACATCGGTCGTATGATACCTCAAAATTCTTCTCAGTAATTTTTAATCGGTCGACTATTTGTCTATCACAACAATCAATCACGATGCAATACATTTTATCACAACAAAAAGCTGCCTCTTTATCTATTATCACACCTCCCAGCTGTTGGATCACGTCAAGACCAACGATGGCGTTAAATCTCGGCAACAATCTATCAACGATAAAATCTCGCGTGACGCATTTAGCTTCACCAATTACACCTTCAAACTCACTCTCTAAAGCTCGGACTTTGCTGCCATCCATCATTGTGATCCACCTGTCAAATTTTCTCGGTTTACCAACAACAATGGTTCTAGACGCACCAGAATCAATCAACGCATCCACCTCACGGTCGTTTATTAAAAGAGACCTGGTAATTAACTTCGTTCCAGGAGTACATCCGGCCTCTACTGCGAGGTACTCTCGTCCCCGTTTCCCGCATGACAATTTCTGGCAGAATGACCGTAACCGTTACATGCTTTGCATTTTAGCCCGTTCCTGCACTCGTAAACGAGATGGCCTTTCTGGTAACATCTGAAGCACCTAATGTTAGACTTTGAAGGTGATGAGGAGCCTTTCGGACGGTTTGCTTCCATCGATCTAACTTCATAGTCATCTGACTCATGTGACCTCTAGTGAGCTTTAGTCTTGTCATGATTGAACCAACCACCCCCACTCGAGATGTTAGTTCGGGACGCGACCATCGATATGTCCCTTTGGATACTCTTTTTTACCTTCAGTAGCTCCCTGGTCATCGTCAAAATCTCCGGAAACGACGTAACCTGGCTTCGTCTAATCTCCCTTTTGACATCAGTCGGCAGGCCATTATAAAAGGCATATAGAGATAAATTTTCCACACGTCGCGAAATTTCGTTAATCGAAGCGCAATACTCGTCAACGGTTTCATCGTATTTCAATTTGCGACCCAGCAACTGCTCAAATGTGCCGAACTTGTCTACATCAAATGCTTTAGTTAAAATTGACATTACTTGCTCGAAGCTTCTCTGCTTCTCGTGGATATTTTCATAAACCTTGAAGAAAGCTCCCTCCGGAAATAACGAAAAGATTTTAGTCCACTCTTTGGGATCGGAGATTCCCTGACATCCAGCGATGATCTCGAACTTCGTTCTCCGTTCTCTGATTGGAGTTGACTTTCCGTCGAGTCGGGAATAACCACCAACAACATTTTGATGTCCATATTTCGCCCGGATAGCTTGTACTTTGAACGACAGAAAATATATATTTATTATTTCAATAACTCAGAAAAAAAAATATTAATATGCCTCATCATACATATAACCATTAAGGGCTTTAATCCTATATCTAGACATTAAAAATTAAATTAAGTATTTTATAATTGTGAGGGATAAATGAATGATATTTGAATGATGTGTGAATATGTTTATAGTACGCTTAGGTATGAGGCATGATATCTTTCCCTGGACAACTTAAATCAATTATTAACAAAATTCAAATATCATTATTAGGAATCGTATAATTATTTAACAGTTATTTAACAAATATACAAATGTTTTAATCTTTAAAAATTTGGCAATATTTTTAAATATCAGAAAATTCTCAAATCATGTCTCAGCCGTTAATTATGGATCATTTTATCATTAATAATTTTTCAAAAAAACTCCGTTATTTTAATAAAATTAATAATTATAATAAAATAAAATGCAAAAATAAAATTGTTAGTTTGTTCTTTCAGCTGTCAAATTATATGTATTTTACTTTAAAAATTATTTTTAAAAAATAAAATGGATATTAAAATATCAAAGGGTTTTATATATGAGGTTAACAGATTAGTAATTTTTTTTAAACTTTAGAGCTAATTAGAGTAATTTTGAGGGTTTTGAAAATACGGGTGGTTATTATTCTGCAGGTAATAAAAATTCACAAGAAAAGTTGCTTTTGGATCGCTTTTGACAAGTAAAAAAACTGTAGTACAAAGAAGAACAAGAAAAGCGTATGATCCTTTCAAGCAAGAGTAAACATAAAATTTATATTTTTTTAATGAAAATTTCAATTCACATGTAATAACGCAATATCTTTTTGAAATTTTTAATACACAATCCAGTTTTATGTTGTGCATTGCGTATCCGATCCTTGTTGTAATATAATTAAAATCAAGAAACACTATGAAGGCATAGGTTCCTATTCTTAGAGATTCCTATATTGTGGAGTTTCGAGACACGAGGGAAGTCTCATAGAACATTTAAAATTGTGGAAATAAATGAATGAATAAATCCACCGAAAAATTACAGAGAAATTTAAAAATCTTTTTCTTCATTATTTCCCCCCGAAAAACAGACTCACTCTTAGAATTTTTGAAACAATGAATTTTTATAAAGAATTTCAAAAATAAGGAAATATTTTAAATCAAAAGTTTTCTAAGCAATTATAATTAAGAAAAATATGTTAATTTATTTTAAAAAGTTATTTTCGGAAATAATCAAATTTTAATTGTAGAGTAAAAACTTAAGATGAAATTAACTAGGGAATAATGGATTTTTAAATAATTGATTTAAAAGAAATATATAAAGACAAGGATAATTATGTTTGCACTAATTTTAAAAGTTATTCTGAAAAATAAAATAATGAACTTTGTTGCCAGAGATGTAAGTAAAAAAACAGATAATTTTAAATTTTAAAGTCAGTTTGAAATTCTGTAAATTAAAGATTTGACAAATGCTTAATTCTAAACAGTTTTAGTAAAAAAAATAAAAATTAAAACTTTTATCATTAATGTATCGTAATAATAATAAAAATTTGAATACTGTATATTAATTTTTTGTATTTAAATTGTATTTAAAATTTGTATTGTATTTAAAATAATTGTAGGTAAAAAATATACTAGGTAAAAGACCGGAATCAATAGAAGAGATCATAACGAGAAGGAAGCTAAAATTCTACGGGCATCAAATAAGAAAACAAGCACTAGCAAAGGTTATGATTGAGGGAAGAGTGGAAGGAGAAAGACCAAGAGGAAGACCAAAGATGCAATGGATGGACGATTTAAAAGAATGGACTGGACTGAGTATGGAATGTCTGAGAAAAGAAACTACAAATAGAAAGATGTGGCGAAGGCTTGTTTATAATTGGGTGCACCCACGGCCCAACGGCTAAGGTCAAAAGAAGAAGAAGGTAAAAATGCTTTTAAATTGCATTTCAAACAAATTGTATTTAAAATTGTATATTTTTGTATTGTAAATTATTGTAGGTAATAAAATTCTTTCAAACTGAAATATTGGTAATAAATAAAACGTTAAAATATTTTATTAATTAAAAACGTTTTCACAAATAAAAGAAAATAACATTAAACTAATTCTGAAATAATAAAAATCATTTTTATTAATTTTGTAAAAATATGACTACAATAAATTGTGTTGGTTTTAATTTAAATTAAGTTGCATAAAATAGGAGAATGTAAATTTTCAAAATAAAGAGAATAAAAAGAATTTTCAATTTTAAAATAGCTTATCAGTATTTATAATTCCATATTTTTATATAAAAATCTGGTCAAAAAGAAAACGAAGAAAAGTTCCTAGACGAAAAATTGTTTGAATAATTGTTAATTGTGTTAGAAATAAAATTTGGTGTTAATGAATTACAATTTTGATCAAGAACCCAACAGTATATTTTTAAAATTTGGACTTGTAATAATTGTGATTTTATTATTATTTTGTTTGTGGTTATTATTATTTATTTAATAATAATAATAATATATTTCATTGATACCATAAAGTTTTTGTTTGTTTGCATTCTTTATATCATTAAAGTATAAAGTTTTTGAGATATGGATTACATAATTAAAATTTTGTTCCTCATAAATTTGTTTCAATAATGAAAATTGTGATAGAAATAAAGTTTACAAATTATGACTTCGAATTGTAATCACGAACCTAATACGAATTATTAACGATTTTGGATTTCGAAAGACTGGGATCTGAAACTCTGATTTCTTTTGATTAAATGGAGGTGCAAAAACCAGTTTATTCCAACAATGAGTACACGGAGAGATGGAACGCATGAAATTATTCGAATAAACTTTAATATTCCTTCCGTCATAACGTTCAACGCTGCACCCATATCCAGTAAACATTCGATTTCTACATTTTCTATTCTACCTTTTACACTCGGTCGGCCCTGTAATTTATCGTATGTAATTGGAACATTTTCACAATTATTAATTATTAGCAATTCTCTATCACCAAATGATTCTTTTTTTATAAATTTCACGACTTTCTGACTTAATTCTGGTTCCTGATGGGGTTTTGGTTCACTTTTTTCTTTTTGATTATTTTTCTTAATTTTAGCATTTATATTATTAATATCAACTTTATTATTTATTTTATTTATATAATTTATATTACTACTACTATATATATAATTTATATGATCTGGTTCATGCGCATGAAAACTTACTCCAGTGCCACGATCGGTTCCTCGTCGTCTCGGCACGATTCGTTTTTTCCAATATGTTCTCGATCTCCTCCGTATTCTTCCTTCTCCATCACAGCGGTCTGCCTTCCTCTTTCGAACCCTCTTCTGTAGTCGTCTGAGTTGCGGTTTTCTGAGCTTTTCGTTTATGCATCTGAGCATTCTCGGCTATCTCCTTGGGTTCTCCTTTGATAATCAGTTCTTCCTTGATATTGTTTATTCAAATTCGTGTAACATTCCTCAGCTCTATGTCCTGGATTATTACATCTTCCACATCTTACCTTCCTGCATTCCCGTCGGACATGACCTTCCTCACCACATGCATGAAATGTGATTTTCCTTTCTCTTTTACATTCGCTCCGTCTATGCCCTGTTTCTTTGCAGTTCCAGCATGATATATTGTTTTGCCCTGGATGTCGTCTAACAAAAGTGTCTCCTTTCTTCGTTATGCTTCCTGTCGCTGATCCTCTTTTTACCACGTCCTTGTATGACGCTCGCATCGCATGTACTGGCATTTCTATTTCCCGAACTTCATCCACGTTTTTGATGACATTTTTTACTTCTTTTATTTCTTTTACCTCTCTAAACTTCATCGCTTTCTTCACATCGCTGTACTTCGACCCATGAATTAGAAGATTCTTTTCCATTTCTTCTTCCGATCAATTATGTTTTGCTAATTTTGCAACAAGTTTTTTTGCTTTTGCAAAGTATTCTTCCGTTGATTTATTCGTTCTTTCGAAATTTACAGTCTCCATCAGATCCTCCATCAGAGAGCTTTTCTTTTAAAAAGCTTCTCGTAACCGAGCTTCATATCCTTTTGTCTGGACCGATACATTCTCGTAGACAGGTACAAGTTCATGAGAAAGCATTCCAATTATCAAAATCTCTTGTATGCTTTCTGGTGTTTTAGCCACCTTAAAATACCATGAGCATGCTGCTATAAATGTTTCAATATTGTCTTCTTTACGGTATTTTTCCGGTAGAAGTCTCGCAATCAACTGATCCGAGTTGCTGGCTATAGTCGCCATATTAAGTTCGTGATTACAATTCGAAGTCATAATGTTGTAGACTTTATTTCTATCACAATTTTCATTATTGAAACAAATTTATGAGGAAAAAAAATTTAATTACATAATCCAGATCTCAAAATTCTAAATATAAATAATAATATCGATAAATATACAAATATGTTATTTTATTCAATTTTATATAAATCATATTTTGTTTTTGCTTTATTAATTTTTTACAATGTTTATTAATTGAAATATAAATTAAGATTTTTTAAAAATATTTTTAAAAATTCAATTCTTAAATGTTTTTTTGATTTTAATCATTCGATGATAAATTATTTTTTTAATAAAAACCTTTTATTTGTTTTTAATAAAAAATTGCATTCTTTTAAAAATTTATTTTACTTAATATTGATTTTATACATTAAAAAGTATTATAATTTTATTTTAAATAGTGTTACAAAATATATCAAAATCTTCTTTACAATGATCTTTAACTTCGAAGATGATATTTTAATTGTGAATTTTTTAAAACTTTATTTTTATAAAAATTTGTCCCAATTTAATTAAAATATTATCATTACTCTAAAATTTTTTAAAAAAACTTATTTCATTTTAATTAGTAATATAATATCTGTGAACTATAATTTTTACAAAAATTATTTCGATTTAATTAGTAGAATATTTATTATAAAATATATTTTTTAAAAAATCTTATTTATTTTAATTAGTAAAAATATTATCTATAACTTAAATTTTTTATTTTAAAGAATTATTTCATTTTAATTAATCGACATTATTTTTACTTTATCTAAAATATAAATATGATTTTTTAAAAATATCAAAAATTTAAAGTTCACCAAAAGGAACCCCAACAATTCGAATTCATCTTTTCTATTTAACCGATAAAGAAATTACTCTGACAACAAAAGTGTGAACAAAAGCTGTAAGACTATTTATTTACTTATTATTCGTCCATTTTTCGCATTTTGAGATTTTTTTTATCTTGTGACATCTGATAGTTTATTCATAATTTGCAACATTAATAATTAAATTTATTATATTGAAATATTTAAATTATTTTTATGGCTTATAAAACTGTATAATGAGTTTCATTCAAAAAATTATATTATTTTAACCTTATTGCGTTATTACACATTAATTGTATAAGAAAAGGAAAACAAAATCACAAGTTGAATAATTTCAAACCATAAAAAATAATTTTGATATAAATTGTTATATAAATAACAAAAGAAAACGGTCACATAATTTAATCGTTTATTTGAAGATATCATTCAAAAAATATGACAACGAAAGACTTTCTATGTGATCATCAAGTCTTTAATTAAATATTGACAATTAAATATTTATACGCATACTGATTTGACATTTAGATAAAACATTTAGTAACTGTTTATATTTGATATAAATATTAGAATGTCAAATAATACCAATAAGAACTTGCATGCTCTCTAAAAGACCAAAGTCGACAAAATGAGACAAGAAAATCTGGCAATTTATCTCAATTTCTCTACTGTTATAACTTGTGCTTAACAAGTTCGCTGACTTATATAAGATTTAGGATTTATTGAAAATTATCTCAAAAATAATAAAACATACATGACCATATACCGAAGGACTCTGTTTAATGCATTCACTGTGTGAAATGTACCGAAACTGTTGTTAAACATAATACTTCATGAGATGAATATTTTCGTATGGTGTTTATTGTAAGTGGTGTGTTTGGTATGTTGTTTTAGGATTGTGTTTCGCAAATCCAGATGGAAGATTGATATTTTGAATGTTTTGAACTGCCGGATTGTCCGGACAATTTTCGAAAAATTAAGAACAATTTTAGAATTAAATTGATATATTTTAATGAAAAAATATATAATAATATTTTAATATGGGATTGTAACGTTAAGATTTATTTAATCATAAATAATATATTTAAAATGAATTAAAAATATTTTTGAAAATAATTTAAAAATATTTTAGTAAGGACGTGAAATTTAAATTTGTTTAAATAATTAGAGGTTTAGAAAGAGAATTAAAAATATCAATGAAGAACGATATCTAATTACAAAAAATTTATGGAGAATTGTCCTGGAGGCATTTGGAGTTTTAGTGCCAATAAAAATATTGGAAATCATTAATATTCTTAATAATACTAATGATTTGGGAATGATAAATAAAGAATAATATCTGATGGTCTGTTTCCTATATGCTTGGAGACGGTATGATCATATTCAAATAAAGTTTTTAGAAACCTCCATACCAAAAATAAGGCCTATGACAACTTTTTTCTGACAAAATTCTAAAAGCCTTTCATTAGACAGCTTTTAGAACTCATTTATATAATTGCAGTATGTGTCAATAGTGAAGCGACTTAAGGCTCTTTGAGACCTTATCCATTATTATTATCCTATCCGATCTATTAAAACCGATCTACATTGAGATAGTAGGCTGTTATATTTAGGAATTATTTTTACAATAATATTGGAAAATATTTTTAATGTTTATTCAATTTTTTACTATTTTTTTAAATTTTAGTATTAATTTATTTAACATTGTGAAGGACAGGCTCACTCTCAAAATTTTTGAAACAATTAATTTTTATAAAGAATCTCTAAAATTTATATTATAAAAGCCCAAGTCACTCACTGCCTGCCTGCTTCACTAACGCTGACGTAATAATTGTTGACGTAATAATAGTATTATTTGTTGAAAAATAAATGTGAAAAAATATCAA
>MQRK01063250.1:0-24692 GCA_001938485.1 Girardia tigrina
TCACCGAGGGGAGTATGAAGGGATACAAGATAAGTGTGAGTTGCCGTTTAACTCAGGAAAGCGGATGGGGGCTCAGGGCCAACGAAGGTGTCTTAAAACGGAGGGAACACGACACATAGGTCTTCTCGTTTCTCTTTGATTAATGGCTCACTGTCTTCTCAACGCTTTCGTATAGCATTCTTCACTTCTATGGTCATTGGCTGCACATCAGTTGCATTTCAGATTCGGACAATTTCTTTTGATATAGCCCTGTGTTCCGCAAGCATGGCAGGTGACCAGAAATCTTTCGCTGCAGTTCCTGATTATGTGTTTCATTGTATTACAGGACCAGCATCGTTTTGATTCCGTACGCCTTCCGAATTGTAAATCTTCGCTCCAAAATTTCTTACAGTCGGTTGTGCGCTACTCTTGTTGTTGCTGTTAAATGACGTTTCAAATCCTTTAGTTCCTTCTTGTGTCTTGTTTCTCCTGTATTGTACTACTATCCAATTGTCTTTCACTGTATTAACATGATCATATTTCGTTTATATCTTGTCCATCCATTTCGTCATCGTTTTTTTATATCCGTAATTTCATTTAAATCTCTTAACTCAACTTCCTTTAAGATTTCTTTATCACTGAGACAGTGCAATAGAATCTCCTTCTCTAATTCGGCTTCTTCCCATTTGTATGAATCCAATTTCTTGACCAAATTGATCAGTCTTAAAATAGACTGATTCTGAAATTCTCGGGTATTCCAGAATTTGGATTAGGTCTTCCAATCAAGAACTCTTCTTGGAGAACGCTTGCCGTAATCGATCTTCAAAGTTCTTCACGACATCATCTACTTCCTCATAATCTTTGATGTCATCGTCTTCTTGCAGAGTTTTCACTGTTGTGTACCACAACATTTTAACATCAAATAAAACATAAAAAATCAGTTTTTTCATGCAACATTTTTCTTTTAGTGTATTAAAAAAATTATTCCTTTTAATTTAAAAAATCCCATTCTTTAATGTATAAAGAAACACGATGTTGTTTTATTTTTTTAATTTAGTAAAATATACGGTTGTAAGAGTTGGCGTTTTTTAAAAAGATAAAAAATTATTATATATTAAATAAATAGATATATCGAAAGCTCTGATTGAGTTTGCCGCGGACGTTTCACAAACGGAACGGTCGACCCGGTGACCGGTTAAATCGATTTCCATATCGATCGTAACCACAACCGGGATGACTCAGGTCGAGTTGCTATTCCAATTAATTATATTTCACGATATTCACCACAATAGTTTTTAGATTTTCTTTGATGTGTGTTTAGTCCGAAGAAAGTACGGCATTTGAAGATGAAAATTTCGACATCTTTTCCTTTCTTGAATCGATCTGGGATAGATCGTGATAGGAGGATCTCAGAAGCTGTTGTCGCCATGTTAGAAAAGCTGTTTGTGGTGTAAAATTCGTCAAAATTCTGATCCATCAAATTAATATTATTTCAAAAAAAGTGTTGCTTTTTTTAAATTTAAGCTTTTTCTGAAATTTCAGAATATTAAAAAAGTGCTTTTTTAGGAGTTTTAATTTTAAAATTTTCTAAATTTAACCGTATTATAAATATGGATATAATAAATATATATAGTATTTTAATAAGCGTGTTTTTAATGGTATTTATTGTTTTTTATAATGAACGACTTCAAAATATATTGAAATTAAAATATCTTTATTAAAATATAGCTAGTGTGAGAAATATTTTAAATTAGATATGTTGAAATTGGTATGCTGAATTTTGTATGTTGAGTTTAGTATTTGGAAATGTGTTTCTCCGACCCAGAAGGAAAATTGATACTTTGGATGTTCACAATGAATAGTTATTCAAGCATAATTTGCATTTTAAATTACATCATTAGATATTTTAAAAACTAAAAATATTAAATGGTTTCAAATTTTAATATTAAAAATTTAAATATAGTAAATAACTTTTTTTTCATTTTTGGATAACTTGATCGATTTCAGAATATTAAAACAAAGTACTTTTTTAGGAGTTTTATTTTACAATTTGCTAAATTTAACCGTATTATAAATATGGATATAATAAATATATATATATAATTTTAATAAGCGTGTTTTTAATGGTATTTATTGTTTTTAGTAATGAACGACTTTAAAATATATTGAAATAAAAATATCATTATTAAAATATATGCCTCACATGATTCTCTATCCCAATAATTTTTAAAATGCTTGCACATAATCTTTAAATCATTTATGCTTACCTTATAGTTACATGTTTTTCATGCTAAACAATATTACACCTTCTCTATCTTTGATTGTGTTCTTGAATTCGTTTGCAGAGGTGACGGGCAGTCTCTCGGATGTATATAGCATTGCATCCGTGACATTTGTCTGAAACCAAACCTAAAGAAGTATGTGATTTCTTCTCAATTTAAAAATTTTAGAATATGTTTTGCAATAAATCACATACTCCTTTAGGTTTGTGTTCCGACATTGTTTATCAATACAATGCAATGGATGATAAGATCATGTGATCGAAAAGTCAATGTTCAAACAACAATCTCAACTAATTTTTTAAGAGTTTTCGATTAGTCTTACTTAAGTGATTATACAATCATTCATTTCTTATATAAAAGCAATAAAAAATAACATAATCAGTGATCTGATGATGATGGTTAAACCGTCGATATATATTATCAAAAAAATATATTTTTACATGGCGTTTATTTGTTTCTATTTATAACATGTTGGATATTAGATATTTTAATTTTAAAAATTCAATTACATTTTGATTCCCAATCTAATTTTAATATTATTTAAAAGAAATCATTTGTCAATCGTCGGTAGAAATATATTTAAAGCATTAAAAATAAAGTATTAAAAATGTTATATTAAATTTTATAATAAATATTTCGGTATTTAAATACATTTTTCTGAAGAGAATTTTTCAAATAATTAAGTAATATCCAAAATTTCATTTAGAAAAACTCTATTTAATACTTTAGAAAGAGTTTTATTTTTGTAAAAGCTATTTAAACTTAGTTTATTTAAAAATACAATAAAACTTTAATCAATTGTTTTACATTCTTTTCTTATTTTTATTACTACTTCGACATGTATGTAATTCAAGAACAGTTACCAATCTGACACATACACGTTTTTCATTGGAAAATATTAAAACCAAAATATAAATTTCCCAAACTTCTCTATTGTTAGACAACACAATATAATTTTTCAATTATAATTTTAAAAAAATGATAATACACAACTTTAATAATTGAAAAATTTAAATTAAAAAATTAATTTCCTATTTTAATAATAAATTAATTAAAAAAATTTTTTAATCAATAAAATTATATATTGATAATAATTAAAAAAAAATGCAAATTAAGAGTAAAAATTGTCTTTAATAAATTATTACGAAAAATCGATGTTGTTTTAATGGATCAATTAATTATTTATTCCTGCCTACTGTTTGATAGGAAATTATAATTCGGTGTAAATCGATTTCATGGATTATATTATCGAATTTGATTACGATGCCGACGAAACTGATGAGTTGACGATTCGCAAGGGAGACATTATCAATAATGTTCGGTTTCATGAGGATGGTTGGATGATTGGAATATTGCGAGGAAAGGAAGGAGTGTTCCCGAGTAATTTTGGAAAAGTAAATTTAATTAACTATTTTCTTGCTAATAATCCAAACGTTTTTTTTAATTAAAAATATAATGTTTTTGTTATTGATATTAAATTCGATTTGATTTTTAGCAGATCAAAGAAGATAAGAGAAAAAGTCAAGGTAAATATATTTTTTATTATTATAACTAAATAATTAAATAAATTTAATTTAAAAAATAATTATTTTTTTGTTTTTAAAAGTTTTTTCTTATATTTATTTTTTAATATATTTTTTAAATTATTTTTATTATAGTTTTAATTAATTTTGATTATTTATTAATTAATTTTTAAATATTTTTAAATTAATATTTTTGATTTGTTAGTAGCATTTATGCTATTGAGAATCCTAATTCATCTTTATTTCAAAAATATCAAATAAATTTTTCGTTTCGTCAACTCTTTAATTAATTTCGTTTAAATTATTATCCTAATTTATTCAAACTTGTTAATTATCGTAACGTTAAATCTTAAATATATTTTTTTTTAATTTTATCGAATATTTGATAACTTTAATTAATTTTATTAAATCTGAAATAATTTTCGGTTTTTAACAAATATTTAATATTTTAAATTCGAACTATTAAATAAATAATCTGGTGAATTTGAAAAATGTAAATAACTTGTAACATGAATATTTTCGGATCAATTTTTAATTGTTTTTTATTATTTATTTTTCAATTATATTTATTTATTTGTGTTAATTTATAATTTTAAATTGATGTTTAATCTAAAAAATATTAAAATATATTTGCTGTTGATTGATTATAAAATATTATTTTAAAGAAAATTTATATATTTTTTTAATATTTATAAATATTTTTAAATGCATTTTATTTCTTAAAAACATTTTTTTATTTACTTTTAATTCATTTATTTTAATTAAAATTTATATTAACAACATCAATATGCTATTTTATACATTTTTTTAGTATTACAAAATTGTTTCAAAGTAATTTATAACATCCAATTCATCAATTGTCAATCTTGTAGATTAATATATTTTTTCTCAATTAACTGAATCGAATGAGAAGTTTTAAGACTTATTACATTAATTATTAAAAACCGTATTAAAATGTATTGAAACTTATGGAGAAAAAATAGGGACTTAATTTAGGGTTTTTATTTAATCTTTTCCTTTAAAATTTTAAAACGAAATTAAATTTAAATTAAAAAAATATTTATCAGTCGTTTGGATAGGAGAGACATGCAAAACATAATAATTCGTCACAATTTTTTCTTAAAAAAATTAACTTTTCAATACTTTGACATTTGAAGAATACAAAGAAAACCACTTATAACATTTAAATAAATATCAAACAAAAATTTATCGAGATTTACGTTTTTCAAAATTTAATTAATGTTAATTAGTTTCGGCGGTTAATCCTCATCATCAAAAAGAAAGTTATTGCAATTCATGATTTTACTTGTAGTAAAAATCATCATTACATCATTTAAAAACTAATAATTGTCTCTGTTAGAGAATCCAGGGACACAGTCGCGATTAATGTGGCAGTAATATTGCTTGACATAGAAAATATTGTAAAGACTCAAGACTTTAAAATTTTATACTTTTACTTCTCATAATTATTGGGAAAGAGTGATTCGAGTGCAACGCTGTATACAAGTTCTCTTGATCCTAAAATGTAAGTCCAATAGGCAATCTTTAACTTTATTGGGAGTCTTTAAATGGTTTACTAACAATGTATTAAACATATAATCACCAACTGATTGTATGAAAAAATCTTTTTTTAAATCATCTGTCAACTATCAAAATTAAATAACTGAAAATTATTTTTAATTTTAATAATTTGCAAATTTTCCTAAAAATCGTAATAATAATTATTTTTGTGTATTAAAGGAATAGTATTTTATTCAAAAAAAAAAAGAAAAATAAAACATCTCTTAATTTTTACGTCTAATAATAATTATAGTAGAATTTCATCGATTTAATCCATCAAATTAATTTATTTTATTGTGATAAAATAATCGATGATAACTCGTTAGAAATTAAATGCAGATTTGAAAATTATTCGAGTATTTATTAAAATTTTATAAATATGACTTTGTTCATTAAGAAAAAAGATGCAACTTTTCTATTGATGTCCATTAATATTAAATGTGCCCGAGTTCATTTGATTGATGTGCTTTAGCGTAAAATGGAATTAAATTTCCTTAAAGCTCTAAGGAAAACGAGGAAATATCTCCAACACTACTCTTGGAATCCCAGGATCGATTAGATGGATCAAAACGGTTAATGGAACTTGACTTGTCAGCCAAAACAAAACACTTCCTTGATTTTCAATATACCTTGTCAGAAATCTCGATTTGTTGGTTACAAAATCAAACTACTCAAAGAAAACATCTTTAATTGTTTTTAAAATATTGTAAATTTAGTTATAAATAAAATATATTCTGAATTAATAAGTATTACTTATACAAGGCCATTGTAAATCTTGATAATTCAAGTATTATATTCATTTTCGATCTCGTGATCACATAAACATTTTTGTACGTATGCAACTTGTAATACTGAATTATCAAGATTATTGCGAATAAAAAATGTTAACTAAATATGTCCTTTTTAATCACAACGATTCACAAATTAGAGCTATTTATTTTCTTTGTAAGACGGTGCGCAATTTCTAGAACGTTTCAGTACCTTTTCATGCGACTTGACAGGTCCATCGAATATCAATATATAATATGTAATACATTCCAACTGGTTTTAGGCGGTAATGCGAGCGCGCATATTCATATAAACTTTTAAAAAGGCAAATTATAAGTATAACTAATAATTCATATTGTTGGGTTCTTGATCAAGATCAGAATTCATTAACACAAAATTTTATTTCAAACAAACAATGATTTTTTAATCAAATTTCTGAGGAACTATGTTTCATTTTTAGTACTGTGAGGACTATTTTAAATTTCGTATGTTGAGTTTAGTATTTGGAAATGTGTTTCTCCCACCCAGATGGAAAATTGATATTTTGGATGTTCACGATGAATAATTATTCGAGTATAATTTGCATTTTAAATTACAGCATAAGATATTTAAAAACTTAAAAAATATCAAATCGTTTCAAATTTTAATATTAAAAATTAAAATAAAGTAAATAGCTTTTAACTAAGTTTTGAATTAAATAAATTAAGTTAGAGAATTAGTAAAAGTATTATTTAATTAATAATCAATAAGAATTAATGTATAGAAAATATCATTTTGATAACTTTTTATAGACTAAACACTATACAAATTGATAAAGTTATAACAGCATTAATGACCACAATAAATCAAACTTAACTCGCAAATACAAAAAATTGTTGAATAATAACAACATTAAGAAGACTAATGATTTCCAATGCTTTTATTAATAGAACAATTCGAATTGCTTCCAGGACAATACTCCTCAAAAACTTTTGTTGTTAGACATTGTTCTTGATTGATAAATTAAAATTCTATTTCTAAACCCCATACAATCGAACAAATTTAAATTACAATTCCTTACTAAAATAATTAAAATTTACAAAAATATTTTAATTTATTTTAAATATATTATCTATGATTAAATAAATCTTTACGATAATATTCACTATTGAAATATTTCAAATCCTTTTCAAATAGATTTGAAATATTTTGATTAAAATATTATTATATATTTATTGATTAAAATATATTAATTGAATTTTAAAGTTGGTTATTTAAATATTTTAATTTTTGAATAATCCGGCTGTTCAAAACATTAAAAATATCGACTTTCCGTCTAGATGGACGAAACACAATCCTAAAAACAATATACAATAAACACCATTCAAAATATTCTTCACATTTATAATTTATGATAGTAATATATTTATTCATTTATTCTTATTCCTTTCATATGTTTGGTATAGAAAATTTGTATAGAAGTATTTATATCGATGATAAGAATCACAAAAAAATTCTTTTTTCTTTTTGGTGTGTAAAAAATTCGATAGAAAGTTGTTGATAATAAATCTTCTTGCTGTAAAATTTGGAATTCCTATGTTTTTAATTTTTAATTATCGTAATTAATAATATATCTGATTACTCATTGAGAGAATTGATTTTTTTTCAAAATTAAAGTTATTAATTATTTTAAGGGTGTATTTATGTTTCTAAAACTGATCTTAAGGCTGACTTAGAGCTTATCATTATTTACCAGTAGTAATAAAAGACATTATGTACTTGAAAAGGAAACAGCAATAACGACTCTTATCGGACTGTATGACTACATTAATATCCCATTTGGTCTTAAAAGGGTACTGCTTCATTTCAAAGGTTTAGAGATATTTTGTTCTCAAAATTAGATTATGAAGCAGTATACCTAGATGAATTCCTAATAAGTAGTTACAATGTGACTTGATATAAACAAAGTTTAGAAAAATATGATTTATTCTACTTGAAAAAGTTTAAAGATTAACCAAATAAAAAATTTCATTATTTTTTAGGGTAACTTAAGTGTCTAAAGATAAGTTAGACGTCATTCCTTCTTTAACATCAACACAAGCAGTAATAGACATTCGACAACTCTGTGGTATAATAAACTTATCAACAGTATATCTCAACTTTTTTTCAGATCCTTTAGTACCATTTATTGAACTTGCCAAAAATCAAAATCAAAAAAATAAATGTATTGGAACTAAATATTGAAAGTACAAGTTGGAAAAGGTCAAAAAATAACGTACGAACAACGAATTTATACGTGATAGAAGATAAACCAAAATTTGAAATTACCACATATTGTAATCTGAAGGACCCCAGCCAACGACACGTGCATCAAAGATGTTTATGTCGCAGTTAGAATGGAAATTGTGTACATTCCTGGAAGCTCAAGCCTCACACAAATCATGTATTTTTTAAAATTCAAAGACAGAAAGTCTTCTTGAAAAACAGAATGAAACTTTACAAGAACGTTAATCAAATTCTCTTCGATTAACAAGTCACCAAGACACCTGTTACAACCCTTTAGATCTGTGAAAGTTCTTCAAATTAGTAGATTGATATTTTCTACCATGTCAAAATTATTAATAATAAAATTAACCCTGAGTCAAATATCGCCCATTTCCTTCTTTCAGGAATTGCGGTCTATCCGACAATCCCAAGCTGATTAACTTTGTATTCTCTATTTTGAGGCAGATAATAATGATGATTATATAGTGACAAATAAATTCATCATTGTATTCTCTATGACTTGTTCAGTACATTAATAAATGTCTAATTTCACCACCTGATTAACATGCTTCGAATATTTGAACTTGAATAAAACATTGATTGAGGTACATTTAACCGTACAACTCATATTGTCAATATTTTATAACAAAATATCTGAATATTGATGACAAAATGATAAAATTTATCAATGTGATTTAGATCCGATGATAAAATTGTTTTCTGAAATATAGCGTATGGTAGTGTTTCTCATCTCAAATATATTCTTAGATTTATAAAAAGTAGACTGTATGTAGAGTGACATACGCATACGATTTATATGGTTTCTTTCATAGTGTTTGGCCAAGCAAATCACAATGGCAACTTAATAAAAATTCTGAGTAAAACTGCTCAGCATTTCTGGTTGATTATAGTGTAAATTCCACATATATGTATGCTCTGGATCAGTGTTTCTCAACCCTTATGTCAAATATTGGTTTGGATTTCAAAAAGCTGTTGAAAAAATTTGGTAGGGCAGGGTGTTCCGTTTAAATTGAGACAGATTTTAAATTTGTATAAAAGCTAGTTTTGCATTCCTGGTGGATATAAAAAGCATTTACATCCTACTGATGTTTCATGAAATGTATTATTTAAACAGAAATACCGTGAATTGTTGAAGAGGGGATGAAAAGTTCATTCCATTCCCAAAATATGAAAAAATCATGAAACACTGTGATGTGATAATAAAGTCATTTTCTGTGTTGGGAATTACTTCATCTGATTTGAATGAGGTTAAATTTTTAAAATCAAACGCCTTTCCAAAAAACGGGGATTTGTATAAAAAATCAATTGTTGGTTGTGTTATAATAACGAACACGGATAATGAAAACGAAATTTTAATTGAATAACTTTTAAATAAAATAATGAAAAATGGAGTTCTTATAATTTAATTAAATTAATATATTAAATTGAGTACACCGACTCATCGAGTGCTGCGTTCACTAAAATGTTAAATAAACGCCGTTAATTCGAGGAAATACAGTATGAGTAATATAATTCTAATACTCCTTTAAACCGTATTTCGATATTGTTTATGAATATAAATTTAATGGGTTCCAAGCCACACTCCTATGTTACCTCTGCAAACGAATTCGAGGTTATAAATATAAATAATAAATAAATATAAATAATAAATATCACTGATATAACAATTGTTTAAATATTCTCAGTGATTGTCTCTGAAGTGACCAGTGTCACCGATATCGATCACGTGAATTATCGCGTCCGCCCCGCTCAAATGTGTCGCCCATAGACTCCGATTGTTCTGTCTGCCATTGATATCGATCAGTTGTATTATCAAACTTTTATTAACCGGTAATTTCAATTTCGATTTCAATGATTCACAAACAGTTCCGTTTGTCGGTTTCGTTAAGACGAGTTTATTCATTTTTATTTGATTGTACAAAGTCGATTTGCCGGAATTATCCAATCCGAGTATAACAATTTTAATGGTTTTTGAGTTAAATTCATAACCCATATGAATATCAATATCGATAGTT
Organism: Girardia tigrina; assembly: GCA_001938485.1. Classification (NCBI taxonomy): domain Eukaryota; kingdom Metazoa; phylum Platyhelminthes; order Tricladida; family Dugesiidae; genus Girardia; species Girardia tigrina. Next base: position 10,393 of record MQRK01063250.1, read on the forward strand.
AACTTTGAATCAATCAACGTCAAAATAAACGAAAATTTATATTTGAAAAAATTCAATCGATAATTTAATTCACGTATCGGATCTATCGCCAAATTAAAACGCTCGAGGATTAAAAAAAATGAGTAAACTGCAACGCCAAGAAACTTTGCGTCCCGACTACCGATGACGACAAAAAAGGAATCGTTCAATGAATAATAATTGAAAAAAAATCGACTGCAATCACTATATTTATTTTCTGCTTAAATTTCGCATACAAAGCCTCAATTATTAAAACAACACAAAATTAAGCTATTAACAGTTTTCAATGATTAAAAATCAATTTTCAAATTTTTAATTGAATTAAAAATTTTTAGTATAAGTCTGGATTTTTCTCAGCTCAAAAATTTCAGGGGTTGCAAATCCAATTAAGGCATTTTTAATAATTAAAAATCAAAAAATTAAGTTCAATATCACTTGGAAAAACTCTTAATTGGTTGATGCTGCTGATACGATTTAGTGAACACTACAATCTCAAATCGAAATGATTTGATATTTTTGTAAAAAATATATTTGTTCTACAAATCATTCTTTTATTCTCGATTTTTTTGCGATTTTGAATCGATGTGCAATATTTTGATTTAATCAATTATTTAATAGTACATAAATCGATCAATAAATCGAATTCATTGATCAATCAATAGAGTTCTTCTACATTACTCATAATCCTGGGACTTCCTTCCCGACCGTATCGATCCACGTCGTACGCGGGTGTGATGGTGGCCCCTACAACACTCAAACTCCATCAAATTACGGTAAAAGTTTTTTACTGTTAAGATTCGCTTCCTTGTCCACATTCCAGATATCCACAATATTATATTGATAATTTGCAAGATTCTTTGTCAGCATTGTATGAACAATATTGGGAAAATGTTTGCTGTGAAGCATGGTTTGTTGCTCTAAAATCAAGGTTCTAACATAAGTTTTAGCCAGTGCTTGTTAAGATTTTTTATGAGAATTATTTTACGCAAACAAATTCGAGGGTACAAATTTGTTTGTACTTATATTATATATGGGATTCAAAATTAATCAAGGGCTTGGTGATGATGATCAATCCGTCTAAATACGTTATCTTAAAAATATATTTTGAAATGAATTATTTTTTAAATAAAAATCATTTGGCTTAAAACTTTAATTTCTTTTTAGGAAATGATTTATACATATTTAGTAAAGAATTATAGTTAAAAGAAAAACATTTTTAAAAATGATAATTGTAAGTTACAATTAATAATAATAATTTAATTTAAAATAATCAACAAAACATAATTTTAGGTAATAAATTGTTTATGAAGATATTTTTATGATGATTTAAAAACCAAATTTTATTTGCTATAAAAATTAGTTTTTTCGGCAGTAAAAATTTAACTCAACCTGTTTTACAAAACGCGTTTAAAATTGGAATCAAGATTGTATCGTCAATTTCCGTCTTAATATTTTTTAAATTGTATGATTAAGATTAATTAAAAAGAGACTTTATACACAAAATTCAAACCTATATTTCCGCTTATTTTATTTAACTTTATTTATTTCAAAAAACTTTAGAACGGTATTTTATGACATCCTAATTTTTGAATATCAACAATTAAGATCCATTCATAAAGAATCTAATGATTTTAAATTTTAAAAACTTATCATTTACCTAAATAAATTTTAATTATTTATTTTAAAATGTTACTCCATTTTGATTTTCAAACTTTTCTTATACATTTTCAAAAAAAACTTCATTTTACATAAACCTTAAAATATTCAAATATCAGAAATATTATATTTTCAATTTTAAACTTTTTTCCTTTTGAATTTTTAAATATTGCATAAAATTTATGTAACATTTTCAAAATAAATTTAATTAAGTACTGAAAAAACAATGGTAAATCTTTCAGATAATCAAAAATGCCATTTGGGTCGAAAGAAAATAATAATTTATTTTTTTGTGCGATTTATTTCGGATGATTTTCCAGTATTTTCTAGCAAAATTTTCAACAATTACACTACTTAATATATAAATGGTGATTATGTAATCGACTTGTGCGATAGCTAATTAAATACTTTCAACAAAGGGGAAAAGTGACTTGCTTGAACATTAATTGATGGATTAAGTGATTTGATCAATAATGCCTCACAAGGGACCCTCATAGCGGCCACTCTCACTGAGCAACATCGACAGCCGATCTCCAGCGCCAAAACATGACTTACTTCCCAGACCACGACCAAGGAAAGAAAGATTCACCAAGTCCTCCGCATAGACGCCGGACGAGGAATCGATCGGTGATACTTTCGATCGATCATCAATTGCTTACGATTCCCATTTAAGTCCAAACACAATCTGCTACCAAAATTGTTAGCCATTTTAAATTTTGTTTTCAAATTTTCGATTTCGAATTCAATGCAAAAACCAAAACTCAATTCACCTTTTAAAAATTTTATTATTTCAATTACAAATTATTACAATTGATTCAGTAAAACAATATATATATATATATATTTTAGAGAAAAATTTAGAATTTATTCAATAATAAATTTTAACTATTTTTATGATTTATCAAATTTCAAAACAAAATATCAGATAATGATAAAAATTGAAATTTTTATACACACAAATGTTTATAATTAATTGACAAATAATTCCTAAAAATACTGTTCAGTATTTTAAAATCGGTTATCGTCACATCCGTGTTACATACTCCACCTAAATATATTGCAAAAAAAGAAAAATTTTATATTAATAAATTTTTAGACCCAAATTTCGTTTAATGTTTAATAAAATTTAATCTTAGTAAAATATCTTATCAGTATTTAAGTTTTTAATTATTTAAGTTTCAATTTTTCAGAGACATGAAAAGCAATTAACTCTTTATAAAGATTCTTAAAAAAAGTTTCAAGGAAAAGATTACGATGTTGTGACAAAAGACAAAACCGCAATGTATATTGAATATTTCCATTTCTTTATTATTTTTGATAATTGATAAAAAGGTTTTCATGTACCAGTTGAATTCAACTTTATAAAGTTGCATATAAAAATTTAAAATAAAACATTAAATTATTTCAATCAAATGTCAGAATCATAAATATTATTGTGATAAATAAAACAACTGTTTCATTTTAATTAAATATTTAAGACAGGTGTGCACAACCTTTTGACAGCCGAAGGCCGCATGAAACTTATTAGTAATATTGAAGGCCGCATTTGATTTCACCAATATTCTTGTACAAATTCCTCAAATTGTACATATATTGTATAATACGGATAAAACAATAATACACAGAGACAAACCAAGAAAATGTGTTAATCAGTTAATCATATTTGTTGCTAGACAAGCAAAACGCGGCTCAAAATTAGTTGTTTTCAAACGTAATCGATTTTGTAAATGAGCATCAGTCAACACTGTACGATTAGTTTGTCATGAAGGCAGCAATATGTTTTTCAAGGCCGCAAAATATTTCATTTAAAGGCCGCAGAGCTTTAGATATTTCAGCTTGTCATGAAGGCCGCATTTATTTTTTTAAGACCGCATGTGGCCTTAAAGGCCGTAGTTGCCCACACTTATGGGGTTCCACAATGAAGAAATGCCTTAAAAACGTTTTGAATCCAAGAACAATAATATTTACCGGAAGTGAAACTAGAGTTAAAAGACATAAATAGAAAAAGTAAAACGGAAGGAAGTCAAAATTTTAATTCTCTTTATTGTATATTTAATATTTGTTCAAATAAAAATTACAGTATGAATTTTTCATTAAAACTTAAAGTTTTATGTTCTATTTATCAAAACGAAGTGAAATCTAAAACTGGTGGGACAAGTCCAAGACCACGTTAACGAACTGAGTTACTTGCCATTAGATCCAGTTCTCTACGGGCTTCTGTTTCATTTATTTCTACTTTTATCTCTATTTTTTAATCAAATAATTTAATATCTAAAATATTTTCAATTGTAATTTTTTTCATATGACATTAGAAATCATATTTCAAGATAGTAAAATAAATTTACTGTTACACTTTAATAAAATTTTCGAAATATTTTTAAGTAGTTTAACTTTCTCAAGTATTTTTGTATTTAATTGAGTATCAAATTAAATATAATTTAATATTTATCGAAATTAAATATGAAAAAAAATTAATAAAAATGGGAAGAGTTAAAATAAAATAAAAATCCATCTTGAAAGGTAATTAAAAATTGGCTTTATATTTAATAAAATTTAAAATAAGAATTTACTAATAATAATAAAGTTCTTGTCACAATAATCTCCTCAGATGTTCTTATGATTTTTTCATCAAATATAAACCTTTTTATTACAAAATTTCCAATTTCAAAAATTAAATTCTTGTACCAATTTAAAGATAAATCTGTCAGTAGGACTTATTTTTAAACTAAAATTATTCTTCTTTAAAAAAGAGATTTTTTGCCGCTTTTAAAGTCAAAGGAGGTCGAAATTGGTGTGGGTAGAATATAAGATGAGTAGAATTTGAGCTGAATAACCTGACTTCCAGTCTTGTCTTCTCCAAATCTAAGGACAAGTCAAGAAAATAAAAGAACGAAAAAAATCTCCTTGGAATAGTTAGGTATTTTTTTATTTTAAATTGGAATTTTTTAAATAATAATTTTAAAATCCGAAATAAGTTATTTTTTTTTATTTCACATAAAAACCTGATTTTAAATAAGATTATTTTGTTTGAATTAGTCTTATTTTCCGATATTTCTGTTAGAAGACCTAATGACTTCAACTGTTGAGGATAACAAACCAATTGCTAATACGGAAGAGATGGAAACTGCACCAGAATCAACGACTCAAAAGAAAGTCATGGGAGTCGGTTTCGGAAACATTTTCAGCCAGGGAAAAATCACCTTGAGACAAACCAATAACAAGGATAAATCTTCGAAGGTATTTTCGGAATCAGAAATTTTCGAAATTTATTTTGATAAATTTCCACGAATTAAACAATTATTGCTAGAACATGTTTTATAAACAAATCGTTTTTAGACAGTCGTTGAAGAAGTAAAACTGGAATCATCTTTAGAAAAGGTATCACAAAATAAACCAAAAGGTGAAATTAAATTCTTTTTATTATTACTTATTCATTGAACATGTTTTCTTTATCATTCAATAATTGATTTACAAACAGTGTTTGTCATTCCTCTGAAGGGTTCTTTGACCAGGTAATGGTATGCATAGATTGAGTTTGCTTGAATGAATGTTAAAGAATGTGTCGAATGAATGTCAACTGCCTGAGAGCATGAACTATTACATTGTTTACCTTTTGGGTCTTAAATACTTTTGAAATGACTTAATTAATAGGCCTTACGACTCGTAAATATTAGTGTTAACTTGTCAATTTGAGGAATATAGTTAAAAACTGTTATTTGTAGCAACATTAATCTTTTTTGGTTTGAATAAATAAATCAGGTGCTTCATCGATAGATTAGACCGATTTTGTATAATCAACATTTAGATAATGTCCTATTTATGACCCCTAAAGCATCAGTACACTCTATGTTTAAAAGTTTATTTCATATTTTTCTAAGTATGCTTAATATATTTTTTATATTTAAAATTTAAAATTGAATATTTTTTGGAATAGTTTTCTCTGTATTTTAAATTATTTTCAGTGAATTTTTCCATTTAAAAAAATAAATAAAAGTATACATAAATTAAGTCAACGAAATTGATTATTATGTAATCATTGTATATATTTTCCTTTAAAATTAGATTCCGTAAAAAAATCTAAAATAATTTCTTTTAATTTTAAAAATATTTTTATTGGTTTGCTGATAATATTTTAAATATTTTCATATTTTTATTTTTGCTTTGGTCCGTACAGAACTATACTCCGAGAAATATTTAAAGAAACTTGTCAAAATAAATTCATTTAAAAACTTAGTCTCCAGATTAAAGTAAATAAAAATCCTAAAATTTGACTCTGATCAAAGAATGTCGTCAAATGTATAAATAATAATAATATATCATAAACATATTGTATCACGGGATTTTATTAGCATCTATCAAACGTATATTTCCATACAGTCCTAAAATACGTATTCATTTCGTGAACCCTTCTGCTTATATATCTTTTCTACATTTTGTCAGGACTTACGTTAATAAATTCATTTTTATAAATTCGGATTTGTGATTTTTAGATTTATTTTCAATCAACAAATTTATCAACAAAACGTTTTTGTTAATAGTTCAATGGAAAAATAGATTAATAATTTGCAATAGATTATGATTATAAGTTCGTTCAGTGATTTTTGTTATCAGGTTTTAATTCCTTATTTTTAATATTTATTTACTTATTTTCTTAAATCCATATGATCTGAAACACATGATAAAGCGGCATTAAAAATAAATAATTTATATGTATTTATGCTAACATTAACGCACATATATATACATATATATCATTTTTTTAAAATATCTGAAAACATGTTTCTATCATAAATTAATATTTTCCTTAAATGACATTAAGTTTGTAAATTATATATAAGTAATATTATTCACCATTGTTAGGTTCACTATCAAAGTCAGAATTCATAAGATAACAAATCAATTTATTAATATAACAATTACAAATTTATTAAGCAAATTTTGAGGAACAATTTTCCTAATTCTAATACGAACCAGATTTAAACAAAATATAATTTCAATATTTATGTATTATAATTTTTATGATTTTAAATCATTATTTTTAAATTAAAATTTTAATTTTGTTCGGTTAATTTTTTTATGTCTAAATTAACCCACAATTTACAATTTTAAATCATTGCTTATATTCGATTTCTTAATTTTGTTTTGTTTCTAATTATTTCCAACATAATCTATACTGCATAATTTATAACTTACAATTTATAATTCACAATTTATATTTTATAATTATATAAGTTACAATTTACATTCTATAATTTATAATTTACATTTCATAATTTTATTTAACCTTAACTTTTTCCTTTATATTCCATTCTAATTAAATTTCAATCATTTATATTACAATTAATTTTAAATGTTATACTAACTATAATTTTTATTATCGTGTAAATTATTTTATAAACCATGATTGTAAGAAGTCCTACCGGTTTGTTTTCAAGAGCATATTCAGTTAAATTAAAAGAATAGAATTATTGAATTCAAGGTGAAAGATTAAAACAATTAATGCTCAACACATTCTTTGCGAATTTCCTCATGAATGATGATGCAAAATACTCCAACCCAGCTTAGGAATGACCATTTTTGTAAATTTTGAACGTCGAAACGAGTGTTATCATCACCAAGATAACGCCGTGTTGTTTGGTGTGGAAATTTTCACTTTACCGTCGTGAAAACTCGCCTCTACTGGTTACAGTAAATGGCTACGAGGTATTATTCCCTAGGTAATAAACTAGTTATCTGTGAATAAAACGACAAAATTATTTTGATGGAACGTCTTGTTTTTGGGATAATAGTTGGAACACATTCTCTCAAAAGGGAAAAGGTGACTTTAAAATAAAGTTTCATCATAATATTATATCAATATCCATCGTGTTATTCTCAACTTAGCAGTAAATTATCTAAGGAATAATACAGTACATTAATTGTTGTGTTTTATAGAAGCAGTATCTTCTGAACAACCATATGTTCGTTTTACCAAATGCATTACATGACCTTTTTGTGGTTGGATTCTTGCTTCACATAAAAAGAGATTTTTTTTGCACTCACCTCTTTCTTGATTTTCTAATTGACATAAAGACACTATTTTTCGACATCTGTTTTAGATGGCTTCTCAAAGTCTCTAAAGCCAAACATCTTGAGTTTATTTTTTTTCTGTCACGTGTTGAGTTTTTGTCGAATTCCTAATCAATCCAGATATGAGAAGATTGTCATTTCAGAACACTCAAGTTAATCTAGAAGTTCTCTGTAAGTTTGGTGGCTGTCTTTTTCCAAAATTTTAAGAAATCCTGTCTTGGTAAACTCTATTCGCGCTTTTAAACCTGCTATTAACAACATCACAATTTGAATGTAAACATTTATTGACAACACAAACAGATTCTTCACAACAATTTTCAGAGGTCATCTTTCTTTGATTGATATAGTTTTTGTTTAAGTATTCAAATCTAAACAAAACAATGAATGGGAAAGTTTTTTTATTATTTTTTTCTTAAATTTTATTGGATGAAAAGGCATTACGTAATTTTTTAACTGAACATAAATATTTAAAATATATTAAATTTAAGAAGTTAAAATCGTTTACTAAAAATATTATTAATAAAATTCATAATTATAAAACTTAAATTAATTAGTACTTAAAATTAATATCATTAGATTCAAATAATAAATCAATAAACATTTCAATCCCATCTGAGTAGGAGAGTCACAAATCAAAACAGTATACAAACAACAAACTTACAACATTCCAAATTATCCCTCACACCTGCAAAACTTACTTAGTAATCCTTTCGGCATAAAATCCATCTTCGTATACAAAACGTTTACTTTTGTTGTATTCACATAATAGCACGTGTCGGAAATGTTGATTTTTTTGCCACTTGATATTTCACCATTTGTAAAGGTCTTTAGAATATTATTACAATTTGATCGAGAAAAATCTAAAACAGTATATATTTACCGTATTTTCACGCATATAACCTGTACAATTTTTTTCTCTCCAAGAGGCATTTGGAGTAGGTAAAATCTCATATTACCCGTTGGTTATCATCGTAAATATTAGTTTTTCTGGTGTAATTTTTTTTAGTATACCCCTACTTTTATACTTTGCGAGTGGCATGTGGTGTAGATAAAGTCACACATGACCCGCAGGTTATATGCATTAAAATACGGTATATATAAATCAGTGACGGGTCAGTGAAGAATCTATCGGTAAACGTCTAGTAACTACGTATTTAATAGAATTGAGAAATAACTAATGTAAGACCCTTTTGAATTACTGTTTTAACCGATATTTTGATCTGTAGAATTGTAAAAAAATTGAAAAATTATATTTTGCCGATATAATTATTTTATTATTATCTAATTTCTTTATTTCTTTGTCAATTCGATAGGGCTAATATTTTCCACAAGAACAAGTAGTAGAATTATATATTTTTTTTAATTAGTGCCCTTCCTTGCCTATTTTCTCTTCTGTTCGTCGATCATGGCTCTCGTGAATATATAAGCGTACAATACATGTATTATATATAGAGTAAAGTTTAACTTCATGTGATGCATATCATGTATAGTTGTTATGAAAAGCGTAAATCATGATGCTGGTTAAAATAAGTTTGTTTATAAGAATGACTGTGGCATGAACAATATAAATATTGATGGTTTATAATGATAATAATATAATTATTCTGATCTTCGATGAGAGACGGTTAATATTAGCATCAGTTTGTTTGGTGTTGTTTAATTAAACGGTCTATTCATTTACTGTTTATGGTTTTTATTTACTGTTTACTGTTTATTATTTTATCATTTAATTATTCAATGTACCTTATGAAACATTTTCGATTTTCAGCTCCATTGGAAATGGTTAAAGTATTACACAGCTATAAAGCAGAAAATCCAGATGAGTTGACTTTAGAAGAGGGTGAAATTATAACTGTGCTTAATAAAGAAGATGAAGATGAAGGTTGGTGGAAGGGTCAGAAAGCAAATGGTCAAATTGGCGTGTTTCCCGATAATTTTGTGGAAATTGTAAAAAATCCACCAGAAGAAGTAATATTAAATATAATTCTCTTTATATTAGCATATTGTATTTGTCTATAGCCGCCCAAATCTAGACCGAATGCTGGTAGCCTTCCAAAATTAACACCACCGCCAGTTTTAGCTGCAAAACCGAAATTAGCTGCACCTAACAAATCCACAACTACACCAGCTCGACCTCCTCAAATAAGTAAAAACATGTTTAAGAAAGAACGAAACTATATTATTATATTTAGGTAAAACAAATCCTTCTATGGAAAAAACAGGAGATAATGATGGAATTAGTTTTGATACAGTCGTCACTCATAAACCACTAGTAGGTCCGACAGCTGATAGGGCCAAACGTCCAAAAAACAAATTACCGAGCAGCACAAATTTATTAGCAACATCTGTATGAATAAGTCTTCCTTTTGCTAGTTTCGATAATTTGTTTATCTTCTTCCAGAATTCCAAACCAGACGAAGAAAAACCAGCACCAAAAAATAATATTACTAGAGATTCGCCCACACCTGACAGTCAAATTTCAGAAATAACTGTTTCAAAACGAAAATCTATGGAAATCAGCTCCAAACCGACGGAAAAAACTACTGACAACATACCTGAAAATAGTAATTCTAAAGTAAAAGACCCTGTGACATCGATTAATAAGAGTTCTTCGGTTCTTGTTAAAGAGAACCTGAAATCGACTGTCGAAAAAATTCCGGATAGTCCACAAGTTAAATCGTATCAAAAATCATTAACACTGCCAAAAGATTCGTCACCAGATCCACATCCATCAACGAGTACTACCCCAGAGTCCAACTCAAAAAGTGGTTTGGAAGCTCTGCAAAATAGGATTTCACATCTCGAAGTAAGTTTCTTTTTTGATTATTATTATTATTTCTAATAATATATTAAATAATCTTTTTTATGTGGTACTCATCAATCGATACAATATCAATTCTGATTGAAATAATTACAAATGTTATGTTTGATAATTTAGTAGTTGAAATAATTTCTATAGTTGATCTGATCGTTTTATTGCTTGAAAATTGTACTTAAATGAGAATTTTACTTGTAAATTTATTGCTTTCATTATTTGATTTTTCTTCAAAATTTGAATCAAATTATTTTATTTGTCTAATTTGTTTTAATTACTACTTAAAAACCTCTCTTTAATCATTCGAAGAACAGTTTCTTCCATGATCATGCCTTTCTTTCATTCTGTTTTCCTAACTGTAGTTTTCAGATTTCCTATTTACTCTTTCATGATCTGTTGTATATATCAGTTGTATAATATCCTTTTATTTTCTTCTCGTTACATCCTTCTTTTCATAATCTCATCTTTCATCGTCATATGTTAGGTATAATTATTATGGTACTTTTTGCCATTTTCAATCCATTTCATTATATATATATATATATATATATATATATATATATATATATATTGTACAGTAAAATCTATATAAAGGGATAAAAGTAAGACGACGCGTTTCGAGATAATAATAATCTCATCATCAGATCACAAAATGCACTAAGATAATACACTATATGGACCCTTGCCAAAAATAAATAAAACTTATTCAATAAATTATTGGATTAAAATGTTATTTATTTTTGGATTACTTTCATTGCTTGTATATATGTTGAAGCTAATTTTGTTAAAGTGCATATCTTCGTCTACTAATGTTAACAATTCATTTATAAATTATGTATCATGACAAAATACCACCGATTAATAATTTAATTAATTTTCTAAAAAGTATAAAACCATTTTTATAAATTTCATTCACTTTTTCAAAAGTGCCATCACTTCAAATAGCATTCAATATATTTTTAATGGTTTTCTTTTATTTTTTAACAATTTAGATAATTTTTATCAGTGAAAAAAGAAAATACTGTTAACAAGTGGTAAAACTGTTTTATACTTTAAAAACATGAAATTCTTTTTAAGTTAAATTTTTTTGATGTTGATCACTATTTACAAAATGATAACAATTTGCAAAAATATTCTATGTTGTCACTAATAAAACATACCATTAAAATTAATAATTAACTAGTAAATCAAAAAATTAAATTTTTTATATTCATTCTTTATGCAGACAGAACTCTACTTTGCCAACAAAGTTTTATTTAAAAAAATGATTAAAAAAACTTTAAAAATCAATATAAACTACTTATAATTTATAAGTAGACATCTTACAATTAATATTGTTCGGGAACTCCGAATTTTCTGTTTTCTCCCATTTTGGGACCTTAAAAATTTTTTTCCATCAAATTTTCATATCTGTAATTTAAAATTTGTATAGCATAATCATTTCAGTGTAAAAAACATTCATTCCGTCTTTAACGCTTTCTTAAATTTTGCACTCATTAATATTAAATAAAAATTCCAAAAGTCGTTGTTAACTTGCGGTGTTTTTAATACAAACACATTCGACATTATTTTCCGCGGCCTTTTTGTGTTGAATATTGAGTATTTTAAAACAGTTTAATATCGAGTTTGATTTTTCAAAATAATAAAATCTTTTAATGTTTATTTATCACGATAAACACAATTGTTAATAATTAAATACTTGTATGTATAAAATTCATGAAAAGCAATACTCATTATTAGGGCACAGAATTTAATGACCTTAAAAATCAAAAAATGACTCTATTTTATTTCCTCTCTTTCCGAGTGAGACATTATTTTGTTCTTCCCCTCTGCCAATAGAGTCGCCACCGTCACCAATCCGCCGCAGTCACACCACTGCGACACCCACTCTGTTATAAATGATTATTATTAATAATAATAATATAAAGAGAGGAAATAAAATAGAATCATTTTTTTGATTTTCAAGGTCATTAAATTCCGTGACCTACTCATTACATTTAACACTTTCACATCACTAGAAGTTCTGTTGCAAATGAAAGGATCAAAATTAGTCAATGGTTCTTACAAGTAAAATAAATAAAAAGAATCGTGTGATGTAATAGAAAGAACACGACTGTTCGTGTTTGCTATTAATCCATTCTTTAGAATTTTTGTGAACAATTTATGATAATAATAATTAGCAAAACAAGTGCGTGCAAAATGACGTCAGTTTACCTTACAAATAAATTTAAATAAGTGTAAAAGTAAATATTTATCTTGTAATTACAATTAGAAATTCCTTCAATGATCGATGCTCGCAGATCAGTTTTTGGTGCATGCCTCAATATTAAGGCACATTCCATATATAATCTAAAGGTTTAAGGGAGAGTCGAATAGTCGGCGGCAGAAACTGATCCATCTCATATATTTTATTAACTGTTCTTCGTTGTTCTCTTCGTATTTGTCTCTGATTTATCATATAAGAAAAACAGTTACAAATAAAATTTTTTGTTTTAACTACTTTCAATTTGAAGGATCTGTCGATTTCTTTGAAATGCGCCAGGGTCGATTGTTGATTCGACCTTAGATTTATGGCACTTTGATTGTGAGGTTCATCGAAGGCGAGGTCATCATATGGATCATATTAAAAATGTTATAGGTAATTAAATGACGTGTAAATAAAGTTTGTGGTATAATGAGGATCTCTTTTCTATTTTTAAAAATTTGTTAGTTTTCTAAAAAATTAAAAATGTAATAAATATATTAATATCCAAAAAAATATTTCTTTCTTTTATGGATTCTCTATTGTTCCTGTATCGATATAACCATTGAACTGTCATAAGTTACAATGATTCACTCACTTCATTTTGTTTTCATAAACGTCTGTTTCCAGAGTGAAAACAATGATTTGAAAAAGAGAATCCACATTCTACATTCATCACAGAATCATCTTACAAACATCCATCACAGAGTGAAAACAGAATAACCTTCTAACGATAAGCTTTAACCTATGTAAAATTTGTGATGACAGTCAATTTCTGTATCAAACTAACGTATTTTTATACCACTCATAGTGAAGTAATGGGCATATGAAGTAATGGGCATACCACTCATAGTGAAGTAATGGGCATATGAATATGTAAAATGTAAGAATCATCGTATAACGGAACACAAGTGTATATATATATACACTTGTGTTCCGTTATACGATGATTCTTCGTGCGTCACTTTCACCGACTTGGTCGAATATTGTTTTCTTATTTACATTTTCCTCAATGTTGCCAGCAGTTGTTGACAAATAGGAGATATAACCATTGAACTGTCATAAGTTACAATGATTCACTCACTTCATTTTGTTTTCATAAACGTCTGTTTCCAGAGTGAAAACAATGATTTGAAAAGAGAATCCACATTCTACATTCATCACAGAATCATCTTACAAACATCCATCACAGAGTGAAAACAGAATAACCTTCTAACGATAAGCTTTAACCTATGTAAAATTACAAGTATTCTTTTATCTGTGTGCCACTAAATTCATCTTGTTATGATCATTTCTTTTTTATCTCCTTCCCTATATTTCAGTTATTTGTAATAATCCTCCACGCGTCCTATTATGCACCATCTCTACCGTAAAAAATATAGCCATTATACAGCTGTGGACAAAAGTCTGTTGACTCTCACATTTTAGCACAATATATTTGATAAATTTATGACATTTACAGCAGAATAGTTATAACATTTAAATAATGTAACGGGTGTA
>MQRK01063310.1:0-11304 GCA_001938485.1 Girardia tigrina
AAATCCACTTCTCATCTCCGGTCACGATTCTCCATAGGAATGATTTCTTTTTGTGGTGGGCAAGGAGCGATATGCATGTTGTTAAGCACTGGTTTGTGTTGTGCTCGGATAATTGATGTAGAACCCATTTTGCAACATTCTGTATCTTTCCCATAGCTTTCAATCTTCTTACCACTGTTGATTGATTGCATCGAAGCTTCTGGGCAAGAATTGTGGTCAACTGGATGGTATCTTCGTTAAGAAGTGTCTGTAGGTTTTCATCAGTGTTTTCTTTTGGGCGACCACTTCTTGCTTTATCCTGGATATCTTTCTCCCCATTTCTGAACTTTATGAATCATTCGCGACACGTTGATGCACCAATAGTTACTTTGCCATAAGCTTGGTCAATCCATTGTTTTGCTTCGGCAAGGGATTTACCTAAATCAAACATAAATAATAAGCAATGTCTGATGTGATTTTTATCTTCAGCCATTTTAGACGAATCAATTAAAATATAATCAATTAAAATAAACGGTATTTTAATATAAATATAATTTTAAGCGCCATCTATGTCAGCGTCGAGAACTTATGCATAACCCTAATACAAACAAATTTATGAGGAACAATATTTTCAGTTTACATAAACCAGATTTTAAAATTCTAAATATGAATATAAATATCGATGTAAGTAATTTTTATTTTGGTAAGTTTTGTATAAATTACATTTTATTTTTTTACAACTTTTATTAAATTGAAATAAGTTTTTTAAACTTTTAATTATAAAATATTTTAAATGGAATTCTTATGTAAATTAATTTTATAAAATATTTATTCCCATTTTTTGATTTTTAAAACATTAATTAAAATATTTTTTAATATCATTTCGAGTGTAAAATTAATTTCATAAAATATTTATTTTCATTCTGTTTTTTAAAACAATAATTATACAAATATTTTTTAATATAAATTCCTTTGTAAAATTAATTTCATATAAATGTTTATTTCCGTTTTTTCCGATTTTGAACTTCAATTATAAAAAATTATTTTAATTAGAATTTCCCTTTTCAAATTGATTTTCTAAAAACTTGTGTAAAAATTATTTGAATTTATTTTAAGTATAAATATGAGTTAAAATTTTAAATATTCAAAAATGTAAAGTTCATCGAAAACTCCTCACAACAACAATTTAAAAAATTATTTGTGCAATTGAAAATGTAAACTTACTTTTCATATATTTCTAAAGTCAAAAGTTTTGTAAGAAATGATCTCAATAAGTCAAATTTTTTTCGAATACACTATTGATGTTTCGCATGGTTTCTGATGCTGAGTGTCTACGTAAGAACTCGTACTTCATATTAGTTCAAATTTCGACCTTGTCCATTTTTAAAATATTGATTATTAAAACAATTTATCAATACTTTTGGTTAATTTTTATTAATTTGTTCAATAGCCAATTTTGGTAGCAATCAAACAATAAAAAACAGAGCAACAAAATGTTAAGTCATTGTCAAATTATAACTTTCTGGATTTATTGTAATAATGTCTACTAATTTCAGACTTGTCAACCTAATAAATATAAAATTTTTTAAACTTATTTTTGATAGTTAATAAAAATAAAATATCAATTATAAAAGTAATAACAATTAAATATCAACTGTCGGGAAAATAATTTTTTGTATCAACAGCATCCATCCCGTTATTAATTATGAATGCTTTGATGTTGTCTTCTTTTCATAAGGGATTTCACCTCGAATTATCCAGTATCACAACAGCCAACAATAAAACAGCTCTTTATAAAGTCCACTAAAAAAGCTAAAAGTAATCAAAACAGTCATTATAAAATCATGAATAAATCAACAGATATCCATGTTTAATCTAGCTTTATAAATCATTATATTTAACGGAAACATTAGGAAATATAATTGTCTATTCCGATAGTTATATATTATTTTTATTTGGTACTTTGAAGTGTCGGCGTTTTCTTGACTCTGGTTGAGATATCCTTAACTAGCTTGACGATTCACGGGCCATTTTGCTATCAGCAATTTATTCGATGATAACCATCTCGAACTTGTCACTTATGTCAGTAAAATGAAAGATAACCACTTAATAATTGTAAATATAATATAAAAAATATCTAACTGAAGATGTCATATTTGAAATAAAATATGTATTAAAATTTTTACCAGTGAATTTCGTACGTACGAGAAGAGATCAATAATATATCTTCCTAAGCCATGAAGGAAGACAGATTTTTAGGATAATTCTTTTACAAGGAAAAAATATATTATCTTTATAATATAATTATAATTTCTGTATGTCATTCTGTGTGAAGTTCCCGGTGTTCAATAAAACAAATTTAATTATTTTTATTAAATAATTTCCGTAGTGCCCCGATACATTTAAGTTATTATTTCGGATCTGTCCTGAATTTTGATACGGATTCAGGGGAAAATCGGTCGCAATCCCGCATGAAATTCCATACTGCCCCGATATAGGAATATCATCATTTCGGATCTGCCCCGGCATATATTCATTTTAAAATTTTAAAATAGTCATGTAAATATTAATAATAATGGATTTAGTTAACAAATAAAATCACCAGACCTGGCGAAGCGGGTTTACCCTAGTTCATTTAGAGTGAATTGGATGAAAAATACAAACTTGTAAAGCAACTAAAGAAAGATAATATTAATATATTATTAATATATTATCATTAATATTATATGTAATATTATTTATCTAGGTGGAAATTGAAAGAGAATTAAAACGAAAAATTCACAAAACAGTACAAAAATAAACATTTTTTTGTGCTTGTAATTATTAATTATTATTTTCATATAATTATACTTTACTAATATTTTTTTTGATTTATTAATATTTTATAAAATATTTATAAACAGTAAAAAAGCAATAAAAACAAATCAATCTCATTCATAAAACGAATATTCTATTGACAGAACAATAATCTCTCATTCCTCCTGGGACGATTAAATACTTCTCTAAACATGGAAATGGAATTATTTTTTTAATTTTGATTTTGATTTACAATGAGGAGTAATGAAAATTATGATAAACACAATCTTTGTAAAAATCCATTCATTTTATCTTCATTCCTTCAGTCGATGTGATACCTTACAAAATACGTTTATTCTTTATTCTTTCTCAATATCTATTTT
Organism: Girardia tigrina; assembly: GCA_001938485.1. NCBI lineage: Eukaryota > Metazoa > Platyhelminthes > Tricladida > Dugesiidae > Girardia > Girardia tigrina. The sequence goes on from MQRK01063310.1 coordinate 3,159, forward strand.
TTAAATTTGTTTCCCGACATTCTTTGTAGTTTCATGAATCTGTGGTTCGGTGTCATATTTAAAGAGATTTTTATTTATGACGAAAAAATAATTAAAAGATGCCTGCTTTTATTAACATATGGAAAATTTCCTTTTTTTAAACTTTAATTCCAACAAGAGCTCACATTACATTTTAAACATTTTCTTTAAAAATTTATAAATAAATAATTATAAAATTTTGGAAAAGAATTGTTCAAATGATACATCGATTATAGTTGTTTTTACTATTAATTGCTTAAAATTCACAAATTTTAATTCGGCAGACACCTTTAAAATTGCCCGGCCAAATGGCTTCAATAAAATGTTTTACCGTTACAAAATCTTTCCACTCATTAGTAACTAGCGCGCTAAAAAATAACCTAAAATTAATTAAACCTTACAGACATGAAGAAATGAATTTCGAAACACAACGAAACTGGTCTAGAAATTCTGACCAAAGAAACCAATATCGACTTATAAGGCAGAAGATTTGAAACAACTTCAGAAATCAACAAGAAAATCTATGACAAACATGGTAATTAAAATTACTTAAACTAAAACAAATTTTTGAGATAAAATGAAAACGATATTACAAACATTAATTTGATTTTTCGAACATTTATTAATATCACAAGTCGAATTGTCATAACAATTATTCAAATTACTTGCGCTATTCGACATTCCTTCTATATTTAATAGATTATATTTTAAATTAATATATTTTTTTCCAAATGAAGATTAAATTTTTCAGATTTTATTTTTAAAATATTATTTTTTATAATTTCTTCAAGAATTTTAGCCAAAAATTATTTTAATTTAAAGGATTTTTTTTAAAAATAAATACACAAGTGCCCCTTTCCAGTTTATTTTACCCAAACAATCTTGAAATATTGCTGCTCCCGTCTTAATGCCAAATGGCATTCTCTTGAAATTATTGACTGTTCATTCTTGAAAATACTGTCTTGATTTTTAATTCATTTTCTAGTTCCCCTTGATGGTATGCGTTTCCTTAATCGATTAAGCTAAAATATTTTGTTACACTTAGTGTATTTAGCATCTCATCACATATGACGTTGGAAATGCAGGTCGAATTGGGATTTGATTCAATAGCTGAAAAGCTAGACACATTCAAATGTCCTGTTTCGCTTTTTTCCAAACACAAACCAGATGAAAATTCTACAGGAACTGCTATTCTTGATAATATTATTTTCTTCGTAATTTTTTAATGAAATCGTCTAGTTTTTCCTTGAAATATTTTGTTTGTCAATAAGATTTCACCAGTTCTGGTTCTCCACGCGTTTTGATATTTTGTTTGGTCAGTGACATTCTTATAATGTCCCATTTGTCAGACATAAATATTGCTTTATATTCTGTTAAAAGTTCCATTAGTTGATTGTATATTTTATTATAAAGGTCTTTTATTCTCTTCAGTCTATTCTTGTAAGATGGGTTATCTCGTATTACCAGTATTTTATCAGTATATGATGATTTTTCTTCAACTTTATCCCGAATTTGTCCAAGAAATCTATCCATGCAAACATTTCTGGATCTAGAATTTTCATCACCAAAATTCTATTGTTTTTTACATTTTTGTTGACTGGAGCTCCAGATTCCCAAAGATACTGCACATTTTTATTCTTTACTTTGTAGTCCTTTCAATTAGTTATTATTTATATAAAAATAAATTAAATTATCCGATCAATAGCCATACACTTTAAACCATCTTTAACTGTTGAGTGTATAGTATAAAATTAAGTCAAAATACTTAATATATAAAATAATGCCGGCTTTTCTACAAATATCGTTATTAAAACGTAAGGAACTGGATAAACAGCAACTGGAAAACCATTCTTTTTTTTAATTTGAATCAAGAGGTACGAGAATCAATACACGAGAAACGGGGTTGACCACGATGTAAGGTAATCTATTTCGTTCCTTTTGTTAATGTTTAACTCGAGCAGCAAATTAGATAATCAATAAATCAAATTGTCACAGGATAAGCAAAAATAATACCAGATAAATAATATCTAGATCATATGTTCCCAAAGTGGTCTATATGGACCCCCAGGGGTCGATATAGACCTTCAAGGGGTCTACTTGAGCGAAAGAAAAGTTATGGTCTACCCAAAAGTGAAATTCATGGCAAAGAGTCTACGAGTGAAAAAAGTTTGGGAACCATTGATCTAGATAAAATCTAGATAAATTCTTTTTTGTCAGTTTTTGAAAAGGTGTGTAAATAAATGAATAACCAGGAAATCAAATCGATACAGGATAAATGAAAAGAATATCAGTCAATATCAAAAACATGTACAGAATGTAAATTTTCAGTTTATAATATTTAATTTTATTGATTAAATATAAAAGTGATCGCTAGGCGATCATTTAATGTTACATATATTAATTTAAAAATTAAAAATTTATTTCTAATCATCATGACGACGAAATGTCGTTATGGTGATCAATTAATCTTATAATATCATAATAAAAATATAATTTTACAAGTATAAATAAAAATGATAATTAAAATAATAAATATAAATAATAATAATAAAATAAAAGATACAAATAAATACATTATAAATAAATAAGTTGTAAATACAATATATAATAAATACCATATAAATAAAAATGGGTAGGTGTCAGAAATAAGACACTACAATTTATGTTAAAATAAGAATTTCTCAGTATATAAGCAGCAATCTTTTTTTCTGTTTTGTTTTTATATTCATAATATCACTTTTTCATCATTTTCTTAAAGTTCATCATATAATGTAAACATCACAGAGGAATATTTTCATACAAACCATCAAACATTCTTTCACATTCACATTAAATCATACATCTATATTGGATTCTTTTTTGAGCACACTGATCATTTCTCTCAGCGATTGTGCGTCCTTGTTTCCCTGATCATCTCTGGATTTTTTTTACTTCCGGAATATTCATATTTTGTGAAATCATCTATTTTATGTGATCCTTCAGAATAGTCAGTTTTTTAAAGTCTTCTTTTTCGTATAATTCATCGTCTGATTCATCCAGTTTTGCCACTGGGTATTTATTATTCGGTTCCCGGACGTACCCTCACATGAAATTTGCTCTCATACTTTTTACTTTTATCATTACTTTTATCATTTACTTTTATCAAACTTCATATCACTGAAATATTTTTCACTGTATATATTTTTAATTAATTAATTTGCGATAAAATATGTTTTTTATCGAAAATTAAAAATAATTTATTGTTAATATGTTATTTTGTAATTACAAAAGTTTTTTCAATACAAATTTCTAATTAAAAACTCTTAATAGAAATTAATGCAATGTAATTTTTTTTCATAATTCCGATTTTAAATAATAGAAAAACATTAAAATAACTTTACAAATATTTTTTTAATTTACAAAATTTACTTGTGAGCGTAAATCCAAATTTATCAAAATTCTTTTCACTGAAATTTTTTCATCGTATTGATTTTTCATTAATTAATTTGCAATAAAATATGTTTTTATCGAAAATTAATAATAAAAAGTTTCTCAATAAAATTTTCTAATTAAAATCTCTTTTACTCAATGTCCGTTGAACAAATGTCCATGTGAGGAAACGTCCTGTCACATTATTATTCGTGTATATAGGTCGATCTCTATGACCTAGATTTGAGTAATTTTACCTATTTTCCCATTGATTTCTTCCATTATGCCATTTCCATTGATCACGTTCCTTAAACCTATAACAACCCAGTACTTCTAATTTATTATTTAGTAAATTTAATTTAATTTAATTTATCTATATCATTTTCAATCTATTATGTTGGTAATTAATTTCTTATTAAGTTATTTATTCACTTCAAAAATTTTCCTTATCTTTCAATTTCTTACATTTACGATGGGAAGATTTCATGTGATTTAAATTCAAAACTTGCCTTACTTTTTGAACACATTATTTTTTTTTATTTATACATATATTTCTAATAAGAATAATAATATACTGCAAGTTGTAAATAGAAATTTATTAATGTCTGAAGTAGTAAATAATTCCTTAAAATATTTCGCTCTATTTTGTTTTCTTTATTGTTTAGTAAAATAGAAAAAAATTATTCAAAAAAGCATTATTAAAATGATCTGTAATCTGAATGCTTTTTGTTTTAATTTGTAATTTGTAATAAAAGAACTAAAATAACATGATGATCAAGGGGAGGTTGGAGGTGAGGCTGAAGGAAGGCTGGAGGGGAGGCTGAAGGGAGTATAGAGTTACATTCTCTTCACTCGATCTTATTGAAATTTGAGAATGTAACTAAAAAATTCGAGTAATAAAATTCCCAATATGATATCGAGAATTCCCATTTATTTTCCGAACTAAATAGTAAATTTATGGAGATTTCCAATAAATAATTTCATTAAATATTATAAATTAACAATTTGAAAACAAAATATTTTGATTAAAACTTTCAATGTTGTTTAAAGGTTGTCAATGTTATAAATATAATCATTATCAAATCTATTTTTGCTTTCCATTACAATTTTGTTTATTTTTTTCTTATTATTTCTATTAAAATAAATGAAATTAAATAATAAAATATATTTGAGATCTTCCTGAAAGTTATGTCAGATAACATTATCACATATTTAAACACAGATACACTTGTTCAAATAGGACTGTCTCTTCTTGTCATTGTGTTTCAACGTATGAACGTCTTTAATTTTAAAAATAGGTTCGTCATTTCAATGTTAAGTGAAATTTATTTCTCTTATATGTCTTAAATGATAAGGGTTTCTAAGTGTAGATCTTAATGAGGTAAAGTATTGTTAAGAGATTGAAGAAAAGCACAGTCTTCAAAAATATTATATCGAATCCTTTTCGGATGCCTAAATTGGTTTTTAAGTATTTCAAATTGAAAACTTATATATAAGTGAAAATATTTATTTTACGCAGTTTTTAGATACTTATCTTTGCTTGCTTGGTACAGAAATGAACTATTTATACACTGTAAGTGAAAAAAAGACCACTTTTAGAAAGCGGAAAATCTTTCCCTTCTACAGAGCATTCTAGCTTTAAACTTAATAAGATACTACGATATTTGACATATTTGAATATCATTATGCGAAATTAGTTAAATTTTCATTTCGACTAATAATTTAAGATTTTTGTAATTCGAAATTTTTAAAAAAATTAAATAATTCTTAAAGTTTTAAAATTTAAAAGAAAGCTAATAATGATTTTTAAAAAAACATAAAAAATTAAATTATTATGTGAAACCAAAAAAAATGTTTACATAAATAACAATTGATATATTTTATTAGTAAAATAATTAATAAAAGTTTTAAAATAAGAATTTTAAAATAATATAATAAATTGATTAAAAGTTAAAATATTTTTCAGAAATAATTTTTTAAATAGTTTTTTTGTAAATTAAAATTTTATAGTTTTATGATAAAAATTTAGAAATATAATTTAAAAATAATTTATGGAAAACAATTATTATAAAATTAGAGGAAGTACCAAGTTAATAAACCGCCCACACAAAATAGTAGCCGGAATAAATGTTATTAAAAGATCACATAGTATCTGTGTTATGGTACTACGCTGGTTATTGGTTGATAAAACGCTTTCTATGTGATGATTTCTCTAATTTTTATAGACAGATGACACAATATATTTTATGATTAATTCTTCCAACATTTTACTGGTCCCTACATGGGGCTTTTTAAATTTTCATAAACTATAGATATGGTTTACCATTATAACTTAAAAAATTCTTGATATATGACTGATTCTGAAATAATTCTGAATTGAGTAATACTCAATTAAATCAATTAACAACAAAGTTAAGCTACAAAGAAATTGTTGAAATTAAAAAGGAAAGATATCAATTAGGGAAGGAAATGATTGTATTGAATTTTAAAATATTCAAAAATACTACACTAAATGTGATGTGACCTGGGTCACCGATATCGGTCGCGTGGATTATCGCGTCCGCCCCGGTCACGTTCAACTTGCCGCCCGCGTGACAGAATCCGTTTTGGTGGTGATTATTGTTCTGATTGTCGCTGTTGTTATTCGACGAGTTTTGAATGCGACGATTATTGGCGGCAATTATCGAGTTGTTGATGTTATTGGACACGAATTTCACGGGATTCTGATTGTTGTTGTTGCTGTGATTACGGGTGTTAATCGGAGCGATTTGTAGCGGCCCCGAGAAACTCGGCGACAAATCCATTGCTCCGATATTCCCATAGCAATATATTTCGAATTTCCTTGTATAAAAAAATATATATAAAAAATTATATAAAAAAATATAAAAAAATATATATAAAAAAGTTAAAGTTAAATTTATAGTTGAATACCCAACAAAAGTTTTCATTTGATTCTTGAACAACCATTACTCACTTAGCCAGTTAACTGTATCGCTCCATTTACAAAGTGCGCACAAATTTGTGTAGCGAAAATCGAACGATGACGAGTATAGTCGTCATGCACATAGTAAGTGTCGCCCAATACCCAATGGCAACTACTTTTTAGGCATGACTAGTATAGCCGTCATGACAAAAATTTTGCCACTTTTTCATGACGAGTATACTCATCAAACACATTTAACTGGTTAAAATAAAACTTCCTGCTTTTTTTCTCATCATGGATTTAATATAAATTCATGTCTTTTCAAAAAAAGGATTTTTTTCAAAACGAAACGAATTAAAACTTTATAGTGACTTGAAGAACAACATTATACGTATTATTTAAGAAATTTATATCGATTAATGTGAAAATGTTGTGGAATATGTTAGTTCAAAGAATTTATTCATACGAATGTGAACAAGGAGGACAAATGAATTATATTGAATTTAAAAATTACTTGCATCGAATATATTTTATTATACACCTTTTTTTCGTTTTTATAAAAAATTGTTTCAGAAAATTTTATCCTCCCCATTTAAAAATATTTAATTATTCTTATTGTTATTTTCATTATTATTAAAAAAGCTTTATTAATAATATAATTTCTTTTTTTTTAAATTTTAATTGTGTATTTAAAAAGTTTTTTGATAAAAGTATCGAATACATTTTCTGCTTGAGTTATTTCTCTCATTGTTGCACAAGATGTTTAAGGTTACAGTCAATGATTTGCGTTTCAATATTTTATAAATAATAATTTTAAATATAATTTCTCATAAAATTTTATAAAAATGTATCGAAATGTAATTTATATAATAATGAAAAGTAATTTGTTACAATAAATGTTTTTTGAAATTTTTGATAAATAAAAATCTTATATAAAAGTATAAAATATAGTAAAGTAATATGATAAAAAGTACAATATAATATAATATAATATGATTAAAGTAAAAGTTTATCTCCATAAATTCAGGAAATTAAAAAACCTTAAAAGCGATAATATTTAATATTATATTATATATTTCTACAATTTAAAGATTGAAATATATGATGAATCGTTTTGTTTAATTTCTATTGTTTTTATTGAAGTAAAAGAAAAAACCAATAATTTAACTTTACAAAAACGTTTTCTTTCCTTTTAAAAAGGACAGAGACGATATAGAGACTGCTTAAGTACGCCAAAGCCGCTTGGAAGAGTTCTAAACAGTTATTTTATAACATCAATTTGATAATATTGTCACATTTAGAAAAGAAATGAATAATTATTAATTTATACTTATCAAACTAAATAAAGTTAAAAAAATAACTAATTTCAAAAATATTTAAAAAATGACAACAAGGAATTTTTAAAAAACAAAAAAGTTTCGTCAAAATATATAGTTATTAATTTCGACGGATCAACCGTCATCATCAGACTGAATTAACAATGATATACTCGCGTTTATATATCAAAGCAATGTTTACGCAATCATTATGTCATTTAAATCATGAAAATACTTTCAATAAAGTTGAAGAGGATGGTGTTTGGACATTGATTTTAGGATCAAAAGATTTGATCAACAATGCTTCACACATCACCCTCCCCAGTAATTATCAAATTATGAACACAAAATCTTAAAATTAATACATCAACTTTACTATTCAAACAGTTCTTCTTATGTTGAGCAATATTGCTATCACTTTCCCTGCGATTATGTTCCTGAATCCGTTTACAGAGATGACGACAAATCTCTCCGATGTATG
>MQRK01063508.1:0-12463 GCA_001938485.1 Girardia tigrina
AATTAATAAAATTTTTAATATTATTTTTGATTTATTTAAAATATAAATATGATTTTTAAAAATATCGAAAATTTAAAAATATCAAAAATTTAAAGATCACCAAAAAGAACCCCGACATTAACTATAATAGATCGTCAGCCATCGTGGCCAGAGATAATACCGGTCAGGAATTTCACAGCTGAAACAGTAGCAAGAGCCTCGGTCAAAAACTGGATATCTAGATTCGGTATTCCGGCCGAAATAGTGACTGACAGGGGCACTCAGTTCACTAGTTCTTTATTTCAGGAATTATGCAAACAGTTAGGCATTAAATCCATTTAAACGACGGCATACCACCCACTATCCGACGGAAAGGTGGAACGACTTCATCGCACCATGAAAGATGCAGTTATGGCTATTAACCCTTCGTAACATGATGTGACACTTCTGTAACAAACCGTTGTAACTCTTACAGGATCTCTAACTATTAATATATCACATTTTAAATCACTGTTGAATATCTGTTACACACCGATCTATACAACATCGGTGATTTATTAGTACCTACAGGTGGCGTTGGTGGTAGGATGATGAAATCGACAGTTCTCTCTATTACATTGTGTAGAGTGCGCGCATGCAAATTTCTTTAAAAAATAAAAATATTTGTGCTATTGATATTGTTGATATTTTTGAAAAAGCACAAAGGTAAATTGATTATTTTGGATTTTATTAACTTAGTTGTATAAAATAAATTGAAATATTGTTGTATCAAAGAAATGTATGTTTATGACAGTTCTGTCACATTGAGTTATAGAGTATATTTTCTCGTTGACACTGGTTCTGTTGTTTCGGTTTTACCCATTAATTTTGATTCAAAAATTAACAACACTTCACATCTGGAACCACCATGGTCAATTAAAACTGAAGACAATTATATCAAAACAGTAAATAATATTATCGAAAAAGATATATAAGGCACAATATATAAGAATTTTGAGCCATGCGCAGAGATTAAGGCTTTAATTAGAGACAAAAACAAAAAAAACTATGAAGGACCTTACACAATAATCGATCAGAACAAACGCTCTTTCATATTAAACATTAATGAAGTTCCAACACAAATAAATGAAAGAAGATTAAACTTCATCTTAACAAAAGAATTGCATGATATTCAAATGGCCCTTCTTAACACAGGCATTAGAAGAAGACTAAGGAAAATTAATTTTAAAAAAACCTCACACAACAGCTACAACATTTACAAAGCAAAACTACAAAAACGACTTACTGAAAACATGACAAGACAAATACGAAGGACCATACCAAATCATAAAAACCAACAACAATACTGTCACAGTAAAAATAAACAATCAAGAGAAAACATTCAACATCAGAAATGTAAAAATCATATAAAGACATCACATAACATACTCCGTATTCTTTGATGGCGCTATTGTATATTTTTGTTTTCTCCTTAATACGTGTGATATTTGTGGAGTCATCTTTTGCGTGTATGTTTTTTTAAAGTAAATTTTGTAATTTTTTTGTCATCTACTTCTGTAATATTTTTTTGTCCGTCGCTTGCCATTTGTGCAGAATGATACGTTGAAACCATTAAAGAAAGAAAGCAAAAATAAAGGAAAAGATTATTTCAAATTGAAACAAAGCAAGAAAGATTAAAAGAAAGAAATTAATGATCATATTTGGATATTCCCCCGCAATAAAATAATTGAATTAAAAAAATAAAAAATTATTATTATTAACAAATAAAAATCAATAATATATATGGATCAAATTAAAAATAATTATTTACCGTATTATACGATTTACAAGAATACGAGTTTAGCCAATCTACCCCATTTCCTCGTGGATCTTGCAGAAATTTTGTCGATAAAATCTATTTTTTGTTGTTATTTTTTTGTTAAAACGATTATATCGTTTTTTTATTTGAGTTATTTTATTTAATATTTTCTTTATTTTGGTTTTCGCTTGGTTTTGATTTTCGAGGTAATCTCCGCTCAAACAATAAATATTTTACTTTAGCGGAGATTATTTAAAATTCGTAATAAACAAAGGTTTTACAAATTGTATTGTTGTTTGTTTGTGAATAAGATATTTTGTGTTTTTTTTAATAGAATGTGTGAAGGAGTAAAACTTAACTGTTCCCATTGATCCGACCGTAACACATTGGTTTGTTCTGATCTTTTACTTTACAACTGCTCTTCTTTACTAGAAGATTATTCTGTTCCTTTTGTTTCGGAACTGTTTCTTTCACCGCTCTGGCATACGACTTCTTTGCATTTGAAATATGACAAATGCTCGGTTCTTCCGTACCTGTTCCCGTGTCTGTTTCACTTTCATTACTGGATATACTGGCAGACTCGACCACATGGACTGATTTACGTTTTCCTTTTAGACAAAACTTATCTATATGCCCCTTTTTGTTGCATTTTTTGCAGAATCTAGACTTTTTACAGTCACTAAAAATGTGACTGCTGCTTCTACAATTCCAGCATCCACTTGTTTCTTTGACAGGATTTCTCGTTCTATTATCGTCTTTCCATTGATTCGATTGTCTTTCTTGCTGCAGCATTTTTACCGTTTCCTGCAATGAGGTAATACGTTTGTTCAGTTCGAAAACTTCATCCCTGAGCATTCGAATTTCATCATTCTCGGCCAGCACATTTACTGTTGCCGACATCTCTTGAGTTACACATTCTTTTTTTATCATCTCGAATGCTTCATCCAAAGTTTTAGGCTGCAACACTTTTAGTGCTTTTTGAGCTCTGTCATTCATTAAACCATTTATAAAACTTGGAGAGTTTTTGGCTCTTATTCTTCGGAGGTCAACTCCGGTAATTCTTTAAAACAACGAATTCTTACTTCTTTCATAAAGTACTTCGTTGACTAGCCATCCTTCTGTCGGATGCCGAATAGTTTCATCCACGATGAAATATCTGACTTCTTTCGTCCGAACAGCTTCAAAAAAGTTTCCTTGAGCCATTCGAAACTCTTATGGTTTTGGGTGTAACCCCACTGCGACTTCAGAAAACACTGAACATCTTCCTCCAAGTATTCCATGAAGAAGTCAGCTTGTGTTTCCTCCGATATTTCAATTTGCCGCATAAATTCATCCACGCATTTCAAAAATTGGGCAGCATCGTCCCCTTCTTCGAATGTTTTCGGAGTTTTGGCGGAGTCTTTTTTCAGGATTCTATTCAAAATTACTTTCAGTAATTTCGACTGGTGATCTCCACTATCAGCTTTGATCCTGCTCATGACGCCACTGTTGTGAAAGAGAATATCCAACTAAGAAAAATATATTTGAATTAGTTTACAATAATGATTATTAAAACAACACACACATTAAAATACATTAATATTTACATAATTATTCCACAGAAAACAAAAAGTTCCTCAAGAAAAATTGTTTAAATAATTGTTATTTGTGTTATTAATAAATTTTTGGTGTTGATGAATTATAATATTCATCAAGAACCCAACAGAATGGATTTTCGAGGAATGAACGACGAGGAAATTGTTGAAGAACTCTTAAATTATGAGGACAGTGAAGATGGCTTCGAAGACGACGATGACAGTATTGGAGATCCCGACTTTGATCCAGAAATTGAGGAAGAAATCATCCCCACCCCAGGATTATAGGATGACTTTTTAGAAATGGTGAGTGTTTCCGAAGAGAAACTATCATTTGATGATGTCATGGCAGAACCTGCCAACAATACACCTACCACATCGCAGCCAGGTCCTTCAGGAAACCAAAAAAATAAAAAAAACTTGACCTTCTGTGGAAGAAAAAAATCTTGAGTTGAATGAACACCAACTATGTTTCACGGAAACGAGTCTTTGTCTGCAGATTTATTTGACTTGGAAACACCAATTCAATTTCTTTTAAAATCTTTCCCAGAGAATTGATAAATAAAATTGCTGACCAAACAAATATATGTTGTTCAAAAGGATCCTAATAAAACGTTCAGAGTTTCGGAAACAGATGTTAACAGTTCATAGGATAATAGTATATTATGTCTCTAGTCAATCTGCCAAGAGTAACCAAACACTGGCATGGCAGTATAGGAACACCATTGGTTAAAGAGACAATGCCAGTAAATAAATTTGAAAAGATACGGCAATATATACACTTCAACGATAATACCAAAACCGTTCCTCCGGATCATCCTGATGCTGATAGGCTATTCAAGATTAGACCGATAATAAATAAGCTCAAGGAAACGAACAATAATATAGCTCTTGAAAAATATCTTTGTGTGGATGAGCAAACCTGCTCAACTAAAGCAAAAAATATTTTTAAAATGTATAACCCCAATAAGCCATAGAAGTGGGGATACAAAATATATGTCCTTAGTGGTGTCAGTGGCTTTGTGTATGATTTCGAAGTAGACAGTGGGAGGAAAAATGTATTAAAAACTGGAGAACCTGACATAGGAGCAGCATCCAATGTTGTCATAAGACTGTCTAGAATTGTACATAAGAACCAGAATTATAGACTGTATTTTGATAATTATTTTACTTCCCTGCTACTTCTTCAATATTTAGCGCAAAATGGCATCCTCAGTCTCGGAATAATTCGTAGAAATAGGTTGTGTGGGAATAAACTACCAACGGAAAGAGATCTTTCTAAACAAGAACGTGGATTTTCGGTTGAGTATGTTGCTAATATTGAAGGAACAGATATGACGACTGTCCTTTGGAAGGATAATAAAATCGTCAATTTGGCCTCTGGTTTCGTCAGCGAACAGCCAAAATCAGAAGTTCGTCGATATGACAAATCAAAAAGAAAATATATAACAATCGAACGACCTCACATGGTAGCGGAATATAATCGTCATATGGGTGGAGTTGATTTGATTGACAGCATAATAGCAAGGTATAAGATCTTGTTGAGATGCAAACGGTGGCAAGTCTGAATATTTTACCATTTTCTAGACCTTGCAATGGCCAATGAATGCCTTCTTTACAGAAGAGTGCGTAAAGAGATGAAAATGGAAGACAAGGAGCTGGAATCAGCAGATTTTCGGCTTGAAATTGCCATGGTGCAGTACAAGCTCAATACAAAAACTTCTATAAAGCGAAGAAGCATAAAGCCTGACATTGAAGTGAAGAAACATAAAGGTCCAGCGCAATATGTACCTTCATATGCAGTCAGACAGGACAAAACTGGACATTGGCCAACCTGGGCAGACAAACGCATAAGGTGTAAGCGTCCAGGTTGTAGTGGTGTGTCTCAGACAATTTGTGAAAAATGTGGGGTGGTACTATGCTTTAATTAGCAAAATAATTGTCTTAAAACATTTCACACCTCATAATGTCATTGTAAATGTATTGTCCTTATAATTTAATTAATATTATTACCATTTTATTTTTGTAGCGTTGTAACACAATGTGACAGAACTGTAACACTCCTTTTTTTATAATTTTTTATATGTTTAAGTTAAAAATAAATAAAAACAAAAAATATGTGTTTCATTATTTACAAAAAGCTTCTATTTCATGCAATATTTATGTTTTTTTAAGATATTGAGTTACAAATGGTTAAGAACACCAATTTGACGTTTCATATTTTTATTTAAACAACAATTTTGATTGTCCTTAAGACAATCTTTGTCAAATCTATCGTACGATTGCATTCTACACTAAATTGATTAATGAATTAATTATTATTATTTTTTTTAGCAAATGGAGAAATAAATATTTTATTAAAATATTTACTCAAAACTTATTGGATAATAATTCAAATAATTATTATTTATTTAAAAATTATTAATTCGATTTATTTATTAAAAATTGTAAAATTAATAAACTTATTTAAATTGTTAAATTATTTTAAATTAGAAATAAATTTAAACATTACATATTTTTAGATAATAAGAATTAAAATATTAATCATACATCTGGGTAGGAGAGACACATTTCCAAATAAAACATACACATTCAAACATAAAACATCAAACATTCAAAATATTCCTCACATCCCACTCGATTTAAATGGATTTAGCCATTCAACAATTCTAATAAAACTTCTTCCATCTTCAAGCTGTAACTCGAACTTCTTTCAAGATTTCTTTTCACCACTGTTGCGGGACACATGTAACGGTCATCTTCTTTTGAGACATTTTCCTTCTTAATTAATACTTTTTTTCCGACTACAAAAATTCTTCTTGTCTCTGTTTGTTGTTCAACTGCTTTCAAATTTTCGTTATCTTCGCAATTGTTTTTTCCGCCAATGTCTCAGTTTTCTTCGAAATACTACCTCTGCCGGTGACATACCTATCGTAGCTTATACAATACTATTTAACATAAACTCGACTTCTGATAAGACTTCTGTCCAATCTTTATGATCTCTATCCTTCATTCTAATATTCAAAGCATCTCTGATCGTGCGAAACTGTCTTTCCACGATTACATTTGTATTATAATGATATGGACTGGAATAGAATACCTCAACTTTAAATTTTTTCGCCATTTTCTTGAAAAAAGTCGATTCAAATGTTTTTCCTCTCTCTACGTGGATTTCTTTTGGTGGTTCGAATTTCCATATCCATCTGTCCAATATCACTCTACGAACTGATTTTTCATCTTGACTAGCAACTACATTCAGGCTAATATATCTACTGAATTGGTCTACTATTCCCAGGACGTATTGATATCCGTTTATGTTTCTTTTGAATGTTCCACAGAAGTTCATTTATATTTTCTGGAAAGGTTCATCTGCTAATTACTCTACATGCTTTTCTTTCGTTTTCGTTGTTAAAGTCTTTCTTTTCTGACAATTTATGCAACTTTAGACGACTTCTTTTATAAATTCTCTTACATTTTCCATGCCGAAATCATCTAGGAGGTAGTTATAGACCTTTTTACAACCTGCATGACACAACAATTTGTCCAGTTCTTCAATAAAATTTGCTCGTTCTGTCTTTGGGATCCAGTATTTATTATCTTGATTTATGAAGATATCATTCTTTAATGCCCATTTTCCTGTTCTACCTTTACTTATGTCCTCGATTATTTGTTTTATTTCATTATTATTCTTCTGCCATTTAAAACCATCTGATTCTTCGCTTAATGCCAGTATTCTTGTTTTAATCTTTCCTTTCTTGGCCTCTTCATGCATTGTTTGACACTGATTACATAGTTCGCACGAATTTCTTGACATTGCATCAATATTTGAATGTTTTTCACCTTTTTGATATTCCATTTTCATATCAAGACTACTCAGAAAATTTATCCATGTTTGCAACTGTGGTGTGATATGGTTCTTTGTAGTCTTCATAAACGTAATAGCTTTATGATCTGTTCGCAACAAAAATCTTTTTTATACAAGAAATGTTTAAAATGCTGTGTGAAATAATAAATTACAAGTAGTTCTTTCCTTGTAATGCAATAGCCTAGTTCATGTTTATTCATTTTATGTGATCCATACGCAATCACCCTTTCTCTTCCACCGTCGTATTTCTGTGATAACACCGCCCCTATCGTATCAAAACTTGCATCTGTATCAAGTATGAAGTCCTTCGCAAAATCCGGATATGAGCCCTATGTACAGTGCGTTCCAAAAGTCTGTTCGCATCCATAAAAATCATCACTTATACAAATTTCCTAAGTAAAAAGACGATGAAGTGGAAGTAAATATTATATTTACAAATAAAAATGTTATTTTTAATATTTTGTGTGGTATCCTTTCATCTTGATGATTGAAGACACCCTTTGCGGCATCGAATCGACAAGTCGACGACATAAAGAACTTGGTATGTTGTACCATAACTTTTGTATTTCTATCCACATTTTCTCTGAATTCAAAGTATCCATATTATTTATTTTTCTCTTTATAATACCCCACAAATTCTCAATTGGGCTTACATCTGGTGAGTTGGCAGGCCAATCAAGAATATTTATCTTCTTTGTTTTAAAAAAAGACACTGTTGATGCTGATCGATGGCAAGGCGCATTGTCTTGCTAAAATATACAATTTAGAAGAGGGAATACCAAGCATTGCCCTGTAATGTGTATGTTATTGACAATTAGGTCTTGATAGTTTTTCGAATTTAAATTTCCGTTTATCCGTTTTAAGATACCAACACAAAATCTGGAGAAAGATCCCCATACATGAATTAGAAAAAAAACTTTATAAAAACAATAATGAAATTAAAAAGCATCAAATTAAGAGTAAAATTTTCTAATCTAATGTAATTCAATTGAAAAATTCCGACAAAACACTAAAATCTTTTTCTTCCAATCCGATATAATTAATAATAATAAAGTAAATTCAGACAAACGAGAAAAAAATCACGAAAAATTGTCTTTTCCTTTATTTTATGAAAAAAGGTACGAAAAATAATAATTATTTCATTAAAAACAAAAATCGCAAAACGAAAATTAAAAAAAACTCTTTTTTCGCGTTCTTTATTTCGTTTTTGTTTTAATCAAGTTAATTAGAAAAGAAAATTAAATTGTGCTTTTTCTGAACGGTGAGAAAAATGAATATGCGACCGATGGTTTTGAGAAACGTAAGACTTGCGACGCGTTTTCCGATTGATTTTTCTGTTTTAAAATCGAATTCAGCGTGAAATAAATCCATCGGATGAAAATTCCGATCGAAAAATATTCTCCGGTGTTACGACAAGAAAACGAGCCGCTCTGAAAGCGCTCGAGAATGCGAAACTCGTCAATAGAGACGCAGTGAACGAATTGAAACACATTACGACGAGATTGAAACCGATTGCGGTGATCGAAGAACCGGAATCGGAACCGATGGATATTTCGATCAAAAGTATGAAAAAAATAGGGAAAAAATCACTGATAAAACGAAATTTTTTTTACGATTTTTATGGATTTTTTTGAGCGAATTATATGAAAAATTGATTATTTTTTTGCTTATTCTAATTTTTGATTAAATTTTTATTAAATGAATATTGATGAAAAATAAGGGAAAAAATTAAAATAAAATCACTGCAAAAATGAGATTAATTTATAATTTTTTTGATTTATTTTTCATTGGAAAAAATAGAAAAAAAGCACAGAAACTGAACGACATTATTTTAAAAAATTTTTCTTTAGTTTTTAATGGATTAATTACGATGAAAAATGTTCAAAAATCCAAAAAAAATCGCAGGAAATAGACGAATTTTTTTTCAATTTTTACGGATTTTTTGGGAATTTTTTTAAGTAATTTATTTTATTTTTGAATTTTTTTGATGTATCGAAACGTTAATTTTTATCAATAATAAATTAACGTGAGGATCACAAAAAATTATAATTTTTCACTGATTTTTTTTGAAAAAATGCATATAATTTTTTTCGTAATTTTTTATTTATTTTTTATTAGATTAATTTTTTTATTGGATAAATATCAATGAAAAATGAGCGGAAAAATTACTGAAAAAAATGTTATTTTTTCAATTTTTTTACGGATTTTTTTGGAATTCTTTTAAAGTGATTTATTTTATTTTTTATTATTTTTTGTTGTATCGAAACGTTAATTTTATCAATAATAAATTAATCTGAAAATCACAAAAAAATAATAATTTTTCACTGATTTTTTTGAAAAAATGGATATAATTTTTTTCGTAATTTTTTATTTATTTTTTATTAGATTAATTTTTTTATTGGATAAATATTAATGAAAAATGAGCGGAAAAATCACTGAAAAAATGGTATTTTTTCAATTTTTTTACGGATTTTTTGTGCGAAATATTTTTTAATTTTCGAATAATTTTATTCTAAAATTATACTATTAAATACACTGGAAAAAAATCGATCCAAAAATAAGCAGTAGAAATTACAGAAAAAAACGAATTTATACGTCTGTTTTTTGTTTGAATTATTTTCTTTAAATTAATTTTATGTATTATAAATTTTTAATTAGTACTTTTCATTTGTTAAAATCGTTAAAAGTAAGCGAGAAAAATCACAATAAAAATACTTTTTTGCTGAATTAATTTTAAGAAATTAATTAATTTTTTTTGATATTTTAATTTTTTTATTTGATTAATTTTTTATTGGAAAAATATCGACGAAAAATAAGCGGAAAAATCACAGAAAACAATGATATTCTTATTCAATTTTTATGGATTTTTTTGTGCGAAATATTTTTTAAAATTGATTTTTTTTGTATTTTTGATTAATTTTATTCTAAACGTCGTATATTATCAAAAATATTGGAAAAATATCGATCGAAAAATAAACCGAAAAAATCATAGAAAAATAAGAATTTGCTTTTTATTTTAGCGGATTTTATTGATAATTATTTTTATTTGTTTTATTATTTTTTTGGCTAAATAACGATGAAAAATGTACAGAAAATCCGACAAAATAACAGAAATAAACTTTTTTGAATATGATCCGATGGATCTTTTATTTCAATTTATTTATTTTTTATTGGATAAATATCGATGAAAAGTAAGTGGGAAAAATCCCGTATAAAATTAGAATTGTCCTTTGATTTTGTCAAATTTTGTATGAATATTATTTTTTATTGGATATAATTATAACAAAACGTAAAAAATCATAATTTTTTTATTTTTGCTGATTTTTTTAAATTTGACTTAATTTGACCTACCGTTTAAAAATTTAAAAAATCCTAACACACTTCCATAAATACTTCTGGCTGTCGTAATTGAAGATAATTTTCATTTTAGGGTAATAATTATTATTGAAGTATTTTCTGAGAAATTAAAACAGATTAAACCTAACAAAAATTTTTAATTAATATTTTTTTAAACTCTGAAAATATTGATATTAACCGTTAACATCATACTACCGGCCGGAGCGGCCGTGTCCACTTTTATCTATATATATATCTTTTCCTAGAATGAATATGCGTTAAAAAGCGCTTAGGTAATCTTTTAATTCCATCGAAGTAGGCCGGTAGGCGAAGGATAACTGACAAAACAGTAGTATGAGGTTAACGGTTAAAAGGAAATTTTCTTGAAAGAAATGTTAATTAGAGCTATAAATTTGTGTCGAAATTATGTTAGATTTTTTAAGATCTTTAATTGTCATGTGTTTGCTGACATTTGTACCATCCTGCATCTTATGCC
Source organism: Girardia tigrina (assembly GCA_001938485.1). NCBI lineage: Eukaryota > Metazoa > Platyhelminthes > Tricladida > Dugesiidae > Girardia > Girardia tigrina. The sequence goes on from MQRK01063508.1 coordinate 11,049, forward strand.
ACATAATTTTGAACTTCACACATTAAATTCATTATTTCTATAATTTTTCTTTTTTTCCATTCTTTATATATTAAAACTTCCAATAAACCCCCTGGAGGATTATTATATTTTCTTTAAAAAAGTTGAAAAGATGAAGGATTATTAGAAATTTTTAAAAATCAAAAAAATTCAAATGAAAATCAAATTTATTCATCAATTTCTGAATAGTTAGATTCCGAATAGTCCTCGCCATCAAGAACTTGATGATTTATGCTAGCACAATATTTTGTTCTAAATTTGATACCAATTTGTGCATCTTTGGCAATGAGCAAGCTCATTCTTTCATCTAAGAAACATGAATGAAAACTTTTTATAATCAGTTCTTTTGAAAGAGTATCCCAAGTAATATGAACACATTTTGAAATCAGCTCGCATGGGGGACGTTTTATTCTACCAGATTTGATACGCTCACAAACATCAGATTGAAACCATTGAGCAGTTTGGCCTTACATGCAGTCTTTTAATGATTTAAGTCAAATAGCATCCGCTGGCTGAAGACGACTGGTCAAACCACCTGGGATTACACAAAACGAAATTAGGAGTTCCAGAAGAATTTTAATTGAAAGGGAATTTTTAAGTGTTTCTTTGATATTATTTTTTTAATTAAAACTTTGTTGGCAAAGTAGAGTTCTGTCTGCATAAAGAATGGATATAAAAAATTTTTGATTTACTAGTTAAAGATTGAATTTGTGTTGCATTAGAGCGCACTTGTAGTAATGGTTTATTGCCATCAATATATTTACAAATAAAAATAGAACCACAAATAATTTATGAAGTTATACGATTTTTAAACTAAAATTTTTAATTAGTTTTTCGAAATTCAGTTATCGAAACCGCATCAATCGATTACGACTACCTCGTAAAAAATCCGCTAATATGGCCAAAATATTCGGAAATCGAAACCGAAGAATCTAGAAAATCACTTTTGAAAACGATTATCGAAAGACGAAACGCGATTCGGTCTCATTTCAGTGAGTATACCGAAAATGGATTACCGATCTGGTTGTTGAGTCGATTTGACAATCATGACGAGTTCATGAATATCGATTATTTAACGACAATCAATGATTATTTGATCGAAAATGAATTGCAGTCGAAAATATTGGGACAGAAATTCCTGGAGAACGGGAGCTCAATCGGACCGCGACAAAGGTACGTGTTTGTTGATTGGCTCGTGCAGGCTCACAGTCAATTTGCTATGTGCGGAGAGGTTCTACAGCTTGCGATCTCTATTTTCGATCGATTTGTTAAGGTGTGATTACATTTTGATTTTTCAATTTATCTCATATAAAACATGTAGTAAAATTATTGATTCACCCATAAATTTAAAAATTCCGCGTTAAATATTTAATATAATAAAGTGGCCATAGTTTATT
>MQRK01063516.1:0-14833 GCA_001938485.1 Girardia tigrina
TTAACAGGAAAATTTGTTTTAGAAATGTGAATTGTTATAGTAATAAATTTTTGTGGTGTTAAATCATGGCTCAAGAATATGATAATAATGAAAGTGGCATAAACGCTACTTACAATGTTCATGAAAAATGTTTTAAAATCAAAAATCCTTTTTAGATAAATTATGAAGATTGTTAATGAAGCTTGATAAACCATGCTAAAACGTACAACGGTGGTTCATCCAATTAAAATATCTGAAAGTATGCTTTTAAGGATATGATTTTTAATCGTTTTCCCTACTATATAAATAATTGTTTTTATTTCAAAGTCATTTCCAATAAAAACATTAAATTTGAGATAATCTATTTCTTACACATAATATCGAATTTTATGAATAGAAAGCAATTTCACGTAAAACGACAAAATAATTTTACATTAAATGTAACGTTAATAATTTTTTAAAAATTACAAATATTATTATACTGTTAAGCAAAATAAATTTAAATTCGGTTTCACTCCACTGTTTGCGGCAATTAAGTTACAAAATTAGATTATTCCTTATGTTCAGAAAAGGCCAATAATTGTTGATTGCTATACTTCAATTTAGAGAATAAAATAAAAAAAATATTTAAAATGAAAAGTTAGATAAATTGCTTAATTTTAACAATGCATCTTTAAATAAAAATAAAGAAAAAGAGGGATTCTATCAAACTATTGAGTCGATTATGAGACTCCCGTCTCCATACACCTTACATTTACAAGGGCTTTCTGAAAATATATTTATTTCACCCTTATTAATTTCATTCATTAAAAACAATTATTAACTCTTAACCTGATTGATACAAAATTTTTACTAGTTAAATGTATCATAAGAATCACTTGGTTCTTATTATGGACCACAACTTTTAATTCCTTTTCGCATGATTAAGAGAAACGATATTAAAATTTCTGAGAAAGACAAAATAGCTAGTAAAATTCAGCAAGGTCGAGCAATTAAAGCCATTTCTGATGACTTGGAGCTTTATTACTGGGTACTTCAAAAAATTATTAAGATTTTTAGGAAATCAGTGAAGCAGCTTCAAAGAAAAAGGGTGGCAATAGAAGATCTAAACTTGATAGCAATCAAAATAAACAAGTAAGAGACTGGATGAAATGGTGGATGAAATTCACCTTCTAACCCTGAAAGAATTGAGTGGTAAGATTATGGATGTTTTTGGATTGAGTTTGCGGAAAAGTACAACTGACCGTTATCTCAGACAATTTCATTACACCCTAAAAGAGACCACAATGGTTCCTGCTCCACAAACCAATGGTACTACTATTGAAAAAAAGATATGAGTATGCTCAGAAATTCAGGAATTATGAGGTAACTAATAGTACTGACAAACTAAAATTCTTAGATAAAGATGGTTTCGCAGTGTCTATACGACAAAAAGGAAAAAAAAGATCTCTTTGTAAGTACTTTTGTATATTTAGATGTTCCTGCAGTAAGAACTAGAAGTAATTCTGTTCTTGCTTCCATGAATTTTCATTTCAATGATTTTTTACAAAATTCATGACAGACATTAAAAGGTAAAGATTTCGAAGCCGCACTTGTTGAACTGAAAAATTTTTGTGAAAAAGGGCATTGTAAGTCCAGTGTTTATTATCGATATGAATACATCATTATTCTGGATTAAAACATGCAATAAAAGAACTTACTTAGGTCATTGAGTACCTCCCCCCATATTCACCTTCTTTAAACCCAATATATAATCGTTTCCATAATTGGAAAAACCATGTTGTGCACAATTGTGCTTGAAAAGGTTGATCGAAGAAGGTTTGGAGTAAATAATGCATTTGATAGTGATGGGTATTTTAAGTAGATGCTAAGATATATCATGAAAGGTGAATGAGAAGCAATTCTTGAATATATTTTTTGTATTAAAAATAAATTTTTGTAAATTATTAATTTTTTTATTTAATTTAATTATTAAATTTAAATAATTAATCAATAACAAATCAATCCCACCTGAGAGAAGAGTCAGCAATCTAAACAGCATACAAGCAACAAACTTACCACATTCATAATTTTCCATCACAATTATATTTATTTTATATTTAGATTCACAAAAACTGTTCGGTGAAGGATATAAACCGGTATTAGTTTATTTTCTTAAAGTTTAGGAGAAATAAATCTTCCTGATTTTTGTAGATATATATATATATATATATATATATACAAAAATAGTATAATTTCTTAATATAATTTTAATATAATTTTTTAATGAAAAATATACGCTAATATTTGTGATACTGGTAAACTCATGAATACCCCATTGTTTTGCTTTTACCATTCATTATTGCAAAACATAGTAATTCACAAAACCTGTTTTAAAATCCAAACGACAGTCTCAACTATTGCTTATTGAGAATATTTTATTAGTGTGATTTTATGCAATTATTTATTTGCATTAAAAAAAAAGGTGAATCAAGAAAGTAGTCAGTGATCTGACGATCATGGTTGATCCTTGGAAATATATTGTCATTAAAATATTTTGAAACAAATGAGTTTTGTTTTTAGTTAAAAAAAATTATTCCGTTTTTAATTTAAAAATAAATTAATGTTGTAAAATATTTGGTAATTTATTTATTTAAAATAAATCGTTTGTTTTATATTTCATATCTGACCTTCATGAAGTTTTCTCTGTGAATGATATCTGACAACAAGAGTTCCGAACCTTTAAAGAATACTTAAAAAATATTTTAACTCAAGACATTCGGAGACTCTTCTAGATATTTAAAGCTTCTTATTTGTGAGACACCTATATAGATTTACAAATTTATTCATACTTCGACAGAAAATTAAGATTTCTTAAATAACTAGGAAAGTTATATAAACAAAGTTAACAAGAAGAGATATAAGTTTTATCTTTGTAACAAAAATGACGCTTTTACTGGAACAATTTTTATTGATTTTATGAAAACGGTAATTCGATCTGCTATTCTTTTGAATTCTTACAAAAATATGAATAATTACTACTGCCACCATAGACGTTGTGTGATTATCTTTTGAAACTCATAAAATATTTACAAATTCTTACCTAAATATTCTATTATATGAAACCGAATCATTGTTCATTTTAATAATATTAACCAGCAAAGTATACTTTGATACAAAAGAAAAGAGATCGAATGCTTGAAAGAGTCATTACGTTCTTAGACAACAGAAAAAAATGTTGAATAAATTTTAATTTTGTTGAATTACTAAAAATACGAAAATGAAATTAATTTAAGTATACTTTTAAATAGTATTATATTCATTGTTTCAATCCTTACCTTTATTGTCACTGGATGAAAAACGTTTTCAACAATGGTCATAATAATATTAAGAAATAAGATTAAAGAACATAAATCTACCAGTCGATTGCGATACGAATTTTAGTCAATCTATAACTGAAAATATTGAAAAAATTGTTTCCTGAAAATTTTTTGCAAATAAAAAAATGCTTGCTTTGAGTCACAATCGAAAAATTTGAAATCACACTTCATTACGACTAGCAACCGATTGACGACATTTTTAATAGTTTTGTTATTTGAAATTGTTTGTTATGTTGTATTTGTTTTTGTATATATTTTTTTAATCTTAAGATGAAGTAAAATAAATTGAAGTTGAATAAATTAAACATCTAAATTTTTTAATGGGTAGATCGAGGTAGTTGAATCTAAAAACGTCGATCTTTAGTGCAAAAATGTTGAGCAGGCCCGATATAGAGTAATAACAATTTAAAAACTTTTTTTTCATAATTAAGAATGTAATACAGAAAAATACATCTTTACCAGATAATTAAACAAAATGATTGACCTAACATGTACCATAATAAAATAAATTAAATTATAACTTAAAGTAAAATGATTTCAAATCAGTAAATTGTTAAATAGAATAAGCCAAACAAAAAATAAAATCAGACACAAAAAGATCCGTAATTTGTAATTAAAGAAAAAATTTAATTTATCAAAAGACAATTATATTTTATAAATAAAAAAATTTTAATTATTTTTTACACAAAAACATGTATTTTTTAAAACATTTGTGAAAAAATTTAAGAAATCTAAGAAAAAATAAAAAAAACCTAATTCTTCTTTTACACGATAGATACGTTCCAGAAGAAATTGTGTATTAACAGAAACTGTATTCATAGAAAAAATTAAAATTGGTTCCAGAACTAAAAAATCAGAAAAAAAGAAATTGTATGTGCTTCCATGAATTTTTAATTCATTCATAAATATGCACGTGCAGAAAAAAAACAATAAATTCGTAAATTTAGAAAAAATTCTAAATTAACATTTCATAATAACAAACAATAATAATGAAGGTATTATTACAATGAAGGCGTTATTACAGTCTCACACAAAAAGTAACTTTCTGAAAGTGACAGCGAATGAAATTTTGTTATGAATTTATTATTATCGTCTTCAAGCTCATTAATGATATTCTCTGTGATTTCTTGAATATAATTGGCACTAATTTCCAATGAAGCTGATGTTTCGGTGGGGTTTTGAACAAATTCAGTTATCAATCGTTGTGTTCGTATTTTGGATAAACAAACTTCGAAGCTCGTTCGTAAGTGTGATCATATGTGACACAATGATTACCTAATTTAAAGGCAATTTGAAGTGCTTCTTTAGTTTCTTTTGCACTGAAAATTGGTTTCTCTTCATCATCATCAGTATTTTCTTCGTCAGAAGGAAGCTCAACCATCCCTATTATATCATCATCACTAATATCATTGAAATAATTCCACTTTTTTTTTCAAATTGGGCAAATTTTTTTTCTTACAATTTTAAAGCAGTTGAATTTTTTTAAAATTTTTATCGTGTTATTTTTAAAAAAAGTTGTGTAAAAAGAAAATTATTTTAAAATTTTCGATCGTGTTTAATCAAAATCGTGTAAAAACAGAAGTAGGTGTATATTGATTTTTGTTTTTTGTAACGATAAAAATGACAGTGGAAGAAGTTATATGAGTTAAATTATATGAAAAAGAGCTCTTGAGTCTTGCAAAATTGGTAGAAAGAACCGATGAACATCTCCCGGCCTCAATGGCACCGGTTTTCGAAAAACAATTTCAAAAACTTATAGAATCACTCAACCGAAAATTATAATAATGAAAATAAGTGCGAAATTTCCGGTAAATTCGAAATCAAATTGTAAAGTAAAGAAAATCTTTTTTTTACAAATCTAAAAATAAATAGAATTAAGTCAGCTAAAATAATACTAATTGAAAATTATTTTTATTTATTTTTAAGCACATGTTTCCATTGTTGCATTTAATATTCTTTTAACTTGAAAATAAAACAAAAAAAATATTTATTAAACCCTTTAATTGTTGTGATTTTTAAAGTAATTTTTATAACATTGAAATCAAATTATAAATCCGTTCTCATAGTATTTTCGGAAACCAATTAGACGTATTTGTAGCAAATCTTTAGCGCATTCCCCAGAGACAAATTTGTATAGTGATCAGAAATGAATCTATTAAGTAAACTTCAAAACAATGTGCAATAAATATTTCAAGTTTTATGGACAATGAAAGACATTAAAGTCATTGATAATGATTGTTAATTATTCAAGTCATGGAGAAATATAACGACTAATCAATTGTATAATTAACTACTTAAAAGAGTTCACGATTTTCCCTAATTAAATTCATCGACCCGCCCCCTCCATCCACCAAGCCCCCCCCACCACCCTCATCAGTAAACACACAAATGTTACATTTCCATTAGGCAATATAAATAGACACCCTAAAACCGTTCTCCTATCCAGTTATAACTTGTTCGATCATTCAGTTCATTTTTAGAAAAAAGGAATATGTAATATATTTCTTCTTGGTGTTGTTCAACCAATATCGAATTGGCTCACGAATAATTCGACAAACCAATTTTTATTTACCGGATGGATTTTAGGACTTTTTCTAATCACTTTTTCTAATAATTCAATCATCGTTTTTTTTTCTATTTCAATTTCAACGATAGAAAATCGATAATTTATTACCTTTTTGACCAGCAAAAAATAAATGAAATTTGTTCTAATTAAAGCTTGCTATTTTTTGTAAAAATTAAAAAAAAATCTAATGAAAACGACAAATTGAATTATCTAATTATATAAACTGTCATTTGACAAAAATTATTTTTTTTCAATTGTTTAATGCCGAATTAACTGTCAATGACAAATCATTGCCAAATGAAATGCCGGGAGTTTCGGATCACTGACCATCAGTTTTATTTTATTTATTTATTTATATTTTTACATCGAAAACCTCTAGTGACAAAAATAAAGAAAAACGTATAATACTTTAGTTAGGAGCTTTGTTGATGTCAAAAAATTATCGAATTTAAAATCTAATCAATTTAATAATGAAATAATTACATTTCGAAAAGTAGATTTATAGATTATGTTAAAATAAAATTTTTATAGAAAAAGTGTAAAAAATTAATTTATATAATACTAATTTTTAATGTTTAACACAAAATCCATAAACAGATTTATTAATAAAGTAAAAAATTATTTTGTAACTTTTATTTAAACATAAAACAAATCAAAAATCATATTATTTCATAAATTTTAAATTAAAATATAATTGTTTTAAGACAAAATGAAAATATAACTTTCATTAAAAAAAGCATTAAATAAAAACAACTGAAAATATAATTTTATTTAAAAAAGAATAATTTAAAAGTTGTTAAATTCAACTAAATTGTGATTTAATTTTTTATTGTAAAACGTTATTTTATCAAAACCTAAATATAATTTTAGAACGTTTACATTTAAGTAAATGAAAATGCGATTTAAATTTTATTTTTTTTGGAAATGTGATTCTATAGAAAGGGAAATGTAATTGAGAAACGGTTAAATTTAAATGTACAATAAAATAGAAATTAAAAAAAAGATGCACAAAATCTATGACAATATTTTAATAAAATACCTTTGTAATTTTAACAAAAAAAACGAGTATAAAATTTAAATTCTTAATAAATAAAAAACAATATCTATTTTATTTATTTTTAAAAAAAAATTTTATTTGTGATAGAAATAAATTTTAATGACATGAGTTTAAATTTTGAATAACCCAATAACTTTAAATGAATAATAATTATTTTTAACATTTCTTGTCGCGAAATTTTCTCGTTCGGAAATCATCTTGTACACATGAAAACGCCAAATATTATCAAAATAAAATCAAAACGAAACACAGTTTTCACAGTTGTTGAAACAACCTATCGAGTTTTTATTACACATTCTATCAATTTTATACACTTTTTATGGAATAAAATTTTTGATTTTGTAACATTTTTCTAATTGAATTGAGATTTAGTCGACATTTATTTCGAAAATTTTGAAACATTAATTGGGCAATTTGAAAAGCATATGAAAATTTGGCACTGTAATAAAAAGCATTTCATGTCTTTTTTTGTTTGGGAAGAGATTGTCTCATTCCAGACATTCTTTTTGATTTACAAGATTTTGGATTAGCAAAAATTTTAGAGAAATGACGGGAATTTTTAGAGGAAATCTTTGATTCTCGATCGGGAAAATATAAACATGTATAAATGGATCTAAGGGAGTTCTTTGTACAGTTAGTAATGCGTCTGAATAACATTATAGTTTGAAAAAATTTAAAACAAAATTCCTTTCAAATATTTTTACCCTGATTCTGTATATGTATTTACACATTTAAATATGAACAAGTAATTAGAGTGAAAGGTTTCTGTATTAATCCTGTAATTTTGAAGACTTTAGGAATTGAAGGGACAAAATATCTCGAGAAGCTATAATCTAATATTCTCAATTCAAAAGATTATATTCTACTATATAATTTGTATTGATGCATGCATTTATTCAAATATAAAATGATAAATATATAAATAAAATAATTCCCTATACTCGATTACATTTTCGCATCATTATATTTGAGTCCCTAAACGTAAAACTATGAGATGTATCAAGCTCATTTTTCCTCTTTTATGCCATTATAACTGTATTAAAAAAGATGATTATTGAAATTATTAAGAGATTACTAACTACTTATATGGGTAAAAACACCTACATAAAAATTGACGCATTTAAACAAACTAAATAAACAACAATTTTAAAATAAAATCTTATTCAGCGAAAGTTTTCACCTGTAATTCTTAATTAATACACATCGCTCGTGATAATTGCAATTGCCATTCATTGTCTTCCGAAACCCTAGCAAGCATGACAAGAATAGTACTTTCCTGACACATCGAAAAAGAATCACAAATATTTATTATTATTAACAATCTTCAATTGCCCAATTATTGTCTAATTTTTTAATTAACGTAATTATTTTAATTAACTAAAACATGGTACCAGAATAAATAAATACAGGTTTCACGATCCAGAGGATCCTTGAACCATTTTTTTGAAAACATTCTTCACTTTATGCATTCTGTTTTTTAGTTAAATATAAATTTGCTTAGTACTAATAGGATACTTGAAAAAAGCTGTCAAGTGCGCCTTGGACATACAACTGTGATTAATAGTATCTTACACCGCCTTCCTTCCGGCCAAAAGATCTTTCTATGTATTCCCATTTGGAACGCTGGCTACACAAGTGGTTAATTAAAAATAGTTTTAGTAAATAAATATGTTACTGTTTTTCATTAGGATTTCATTAAATCATGTCATAAACAAATTCGGTGGAAATATTTAATTTATTTAATTATTTTATCAGAAAATATTTCATAGATCATTTAACAAAATATCTTTTTTATTTTAAGATCAGTGACAAATCAAATATTCGTACTATATGTTATTTACAATTTTTACCTAAAGTTCTAAATAATCTCTATTGGTTTCTGTCTTCAAGTTAGACACAATTTTTAAAATGTCTCTTCATCTAAGTATAATTAATTATATACAAACTGACCACATGAAAATCTACAATTAATATTAATAATATATTCAAAAAATATTAAAATAATCTTTTATTATAAACAACCAACAATGTTCGTTCTTTTGTCAATCAATTCAATTTAGGTTGGCCAAATATAAGACATTTTTCCGAAGAATCATTTTATTCAAAGTTTCATTTTAGATGAATTGACATTATTTTATAGACTTTATAAGATTCATTTTCTGTATACATATTTATTATTATTTATATTTATATTTGTATTAATAATAAATGCACTCTACGCCAACATGTAAGATCTGTGTGTGGGTCGTACAAATATACAATGTTACGTTGAACCATGAACATTATTCATATCGCGCGGAATCGTGTCCAAACAAAGTCTACCAACACCAATACCTTTATAACACCACCGAGTGTTATATTTCACAAAACTTTCACCTAATAATCTTTAACCTATTAAATACTGATTTTCTCTCCTATGTTTATATTTTGATATCCGAGACAAAACATATTCACAATGTTATACATGCACATTACCGTTGAATTGTTTACATGGTAATGGGTATCCAGAAAGAGGATTGAAGGTGTTTGATACGTACTAATTCGCCTGATGTCACACTGACTAAATTATTCAGGTCTAATATTTATCTTTAAAATACTTAAAAATTTGCATATATTTAAAAGAATTATCCCAACAACAGGGAATACCAATATTTCTTTACTTATAAGTTTAAACCGTTGTAAATGTTGATAAATTTGTATAATATTTCATTCGTATAAAATAATCATTGGACCAAAACTAAGTGTCCTTAACTCAGTGACCATAATTAAACAAGACCAAAATATGAAAATTAAAATAAGGAATTACTGTGAAAAATATTACAAACTTTAAATATCTATAACTCCAACATAAATTCACTAATTACAAAAAATTGATCAAGTAGACTGTTGTTTGAATAAATCAAAATAAAATTCATTTTAGTATTCAATTTTAAATTTTATTTTTCATATCAGAAACAGGAAGTCGCGAATTAATTATTCGTCTATTTCAAGAAAATCCACAATCAAGTCAGAAAACAATTGACAGAAAGGCAAATGTTTGTCAGAAAACGTTATTAAAAATTTCAATGAGAACTTGAACGTTTTTAGAAAAATTGGTTAGGGAAGAAGAAATGGATTTTTGTGTACACAGAATGTGAAAAAAGTAAAGGCTTTGTTACAGAGAAATCCTTGTCTATCAAATCTAAAACTGGCGGTAAAGGCAAATTGTAGCGAGAAAACAGTTCGGAAAATTAAACAGTATGTGAGCTTAAAAACGTATAAAGTTCAAACAGTACCAGACCGGAACGCTAACAACAACGTTTAGGCGCCGCAGCGAACCAGAAAATTGAAATTTGGTAATCTTGCGAAGAAAAAATGTTACATTATGGGTGATGAGACTTATGTGCTCTGTGAGTTTTCCCAGCTACCCGGACAAGAATTTTACTCTGCAACTAAGAGAGGAGTTGAAGAAAAATTTAGAAGCAAGAAAAAATTTAAGTTTCCCAAAAAAATCTTTGTTTGGCAGGTTATATATGGATGCGGAAAAAGGAGTAAATGCTTTGTCACATCTGGCACAATAAACACAGAAGTCTATGTGAAGGAGTGCTTGCAAAAGCGTTTATTACTATTCGTAAATCAGCATGGATGTCTTACTTTCCTTTGGTCGGATTTGGCATCGTGCCACTATGGTTAGGCAGCCAAGAAGTGGTACGAAGTCAATAACGTCGATTTGGTGCAGAGTCAAACCAACCCAATCGAAGGGTATTGGGCCCTGGTAAAAAGGCAATTAAATACGACAAACAAGAGGGCACAGACAATTGCAGATTTTCGGAACAAGTGGAATAATGCAGCCAAAAACGAGACAGAAACTACAATTTCAAGTCTAATGGCAGGCATTCAGGAAAAGCTCGCAAAATGTATTTAAAAAAATAATTAATCTTTCCTAGCTTACTAAAATTATTTTGAATTAAATACATTTTTCAAAACAGTCGGTATTTTTTCAATCAAAAATATGGCTTTGATGATAGAGGATTTTAAAGTTAGTAATATTTTTTGAACTCAGTCCTTAAACTGCTTAGAATCTTGATAACTGCCCAAGCACAGAATGAAGTGATGGTAATGTGTGAAGACATGGATCCATAAAATCCTAAAATATATGCTATGAAATGGTTTCGCTTCCTTCCTTAGTTTGTTTTTAACTTAATTATAAATCTTCTTGTGAATCAACCTACATTTTAAAAAATTAAAATTTATGTATGGTTATTACTTTATTTTCAATTATATTTATTGTCAATATTTGATTGTTTGTGGCTTTTAATTATTAATGTATTGTAATTTTACTATTTTATTTCATTATTGCTTTAGAAAATGTTAATGTACATATATTGTATTCATCTAAAACTGCAGTGCCCCTCCCTCATAAACAATAAAGATATGTTAGAATAATTATTATTTTATTCAATTCGCAGCAAGACACGAACGATTTGTAATAAAATAATGGAATGTGAATAGACTTCAGTGTAATGATGAAGAAGAGCGAGAGATATTCGATAAACAAACATCATTCTATTCTGCATTATTAATATTATTTTATGTATTATATTATATGTATATATTACCGTATTGATTGATTTATTATTATTTTCACATTGTGCATAAATGCTACAAAATAAATGTAAACTGAAATTATGATTTATGAAATTAATGCAGAATTAGCAGATTACTAAATAAACATGAAGAATTGACTGAATATAGCATAACAAATTGCCTTCTGAATTGTAAATCATTGATGCAAGGAGTTTATTCCTTTTCCAAATGAATTTCCCTCAACACAGATTATCCAAATTCCCAAACAAGTTAATATCTTCCAATCGGTATACTTTCAGTACTTTAAAGGATAAAAGCTTAGATTTGAACAGGTTAATTAATTCCAGGATTAATCCAGGAGTGGTAACAAAAATATAACGATAAAGGTAACATTGGGTCAAAAATTAGCCAACATAAATTGGATTCCAAAATATGATAATTGTGTTCTCTGAAATGACTTAAAAACATTATTTTACCGTTTTATTATTAATTATTATTAGTAAAATATTTTATCAAAATTTTTACCGTAATTCAATATTTATGAAATAATATACAGTCGTGGCCATAACTCACCAGCACCCCTAAAAATACTGTATGATCGGAAGCCTCTTTCAACCACACATCGACGAATGGTTAGTGCGTTAGGTAATTTATCAATGTTAGCTGGAAGATCAGCTTGTATTGCGCGGGAACCAGCAAATGGATCGCAAAATGGACAGATCTGTCACCTTACTTGTGATACGCGGCCTTCCACTGCGTTTCGTATAGGCAAAGGCGCCGGTTGCTTGATGAAGACGGAGTGTCGGCTACTGCACCACAGCTAATAATGAATCGCAGGGCAATTGCACGATTTGTACCCTCAGTGTGGGTAAAAGTTGGTTGCCAGTCATGTCGAAATAGTCACAAATACTTTACACAAATACTTTTATATATCATATCATAATGGGTATGCTACTAAAGCTGTATTCTTATTGGATGTTGGTTAAGAACATTATTTACATACACTTACACACACATGTACGTAGATATTAATTTTCTTTAAAATGCAAGGGTGGCCGGTGAATTATGGCCACGACTGTAATACGATATGTATATTAACACGTTCTCTGCCATGGAAAATCTAAATCATCTAAACGGAAAGTTCAGTGGGGGGTCGTACATGCCCCACACAGTACGGAATATGTTAAAATGGCCTAGTGATGTTATAAAATTTGGTTTATATAAGCACATTTTCATTGGGTTAATTTTGACCCAATGTTACCAAAGCAGAATTAATATTAATAAAATAAATAATTAGTAAATGAGGTAAATTATTTTACCGGTCACTTGTGACCACTATGAGTAATACAAATGAACATCTTTAAGGTTACTCCAAGGGTTTCCGCCAATACTGAGACATATTGAAGGAATCATGTTTTCTATTCGTCAGTAATTAACAGTCATTTCCTTATTGTATCACCAACTTATCTTTTTATTTCTTACAGTTATTAAACTTCCTTTTATTTATACCTTCAATATCAACATGTAGGCCAATGTTCTTGTATATTTTATTCCCTCATTTTTTGTTCTTTCAATATTTCAAGACACTGTTACAGTTTCAGGTCAGTATCCAAACAGAAAATATAAAAAATACATTCTTTTATTTCTTTAAAATTTAAAGGTTCTTATTACATTTTGAAGGTTATATTTATTCAAATTTTTCATGGTTGCCTAATCGAAATTAAAAGTATACTGGGATTTAACAGAAAAAAGTGGATTTCTTACAGTATATAAAAATAAAAAAGTAATGCTAACCCTGAGAATATTCGATTCTTGTATGATAGGTCGTACCCAACACTCGAAAGGTCAAACTTAGGAAATATGTATCATGTGCACTATCCCGGACCAGAAATGTCCCATCAGGACGATTTTCGACCAGATTTTCAGCTTCCAAATGATTTAACGGGCCCCAATACCAACCCAGCTATAGAAAACATAAGGAAAATTAATTGAGATTAATATTGCATTAAATGACTTACATGTCTCAACGCTAACATGTTTTCTTTGAACGTTTTACGCCAAGGTTCAAACTTGTCGTTCGATTCGACATGATTCGTTATTTGCATTGTGGATAAATTGGAAGACGTGTTATTTATAGTTGAGTTATTGTTTACATTATTATTTGTAGAAGATAATTCAGTATTGGGTATAATCGGATTCAGATCAGGGGAAATGTGTACAGAATTTGATGATAAAATATTGTTGGTAGGGGAACTGAAGTGTGCTCGGGATAGTTCTTGCTGAACAAATTTTTCTTCCGCCTCCTGATCAACATTTGAACCGTGACAACTGTGGGAAGAACTTTTGCGCCTTTTTAACTGTTTGTCTCGATCTAGAATTTTAATAAAATATTATTTAAGATTTTTACAATTTATTTAAAGTTTCAATTTATCTGTTTTATCCTTTTCCTGGCCTAAAAATCATTTTTTTTAAATAAAAATTAATATAAATAAATCGTATAATTAAATTTTTTCGGTGTTATTGTTGTTTTTCTAATATATAAAAACAAAACTCCCAAAATAACTAATCATTCCAATATCTTTCATATTAATGAAAGAATTGGAAAGGATTAAGAAGAATGAGCGGTGTTTGTGTAATAATTTTAATTAACCAAGGAACGTGCAACAGCAGCATGGAGTGGTTTTTATTGAATAAAAGAATATAATTAAAAAATTGAAAATATATATCAATATATTCAAGGCGGCTTTGTTTTGAAAAAAAACCATATATTAAACAGTAATTAAAAAACCTTTTTAAAGAACCAGATAATCTCATTAAAAATTATTTTTATTTAATAATAATTATTTTATTGGTGAAAGCTGATCCACGCACAACTGTTCGAGCACTCGCAGAAGAGCTTAACGTTGATCGCCAACCGCAGCTCGACACTTGAAACAAATTGGAAAGTCGAAAAACTATTTTTTCAAGCACCTTGACAACTTCATCCAGGAAAAATGCTTCAAAAACCAAGGCTTCGCCAAAAACGCATTTAATGCTTCTATCGAATCCAGAATTCAGGAGTTCTACTCTAAGGGCATTAATAAACTTGTTTCTCGTTGGTGAAAATGTATTGATTCTGATGGCTTTTATTTCGATTAATAAAGTCTATTCTGTACTGAGTAACATTTGTTTAAAGTTTAGGCTCAAAAACCTGCATTGCCTTTGCAACAACCTAATATTAGAAAATGTTTTTTTAAAAAAAGCAAAATTAAAAACAGCATATTATATTTCATTATATTTCATTTCATTATATATATATATATATAT
>MQRK01063522.1:0-12860 GCA_001938485.1 Girardia tigrina
CTATTCGAACACAATTAAAATTAAGTTTAATATTTTTTAGTAAAATTTAAATTAAATGCATTTTTAATAATTTGATGACATTTTTATTATTTTAAGATTTATTGAAAAATGGTAAAATTTATTATTTTTTTAATTAATATTTTAGAGGCTAAATATTTTAAAAAATAATTTAGAAAACTTGTTTGAATAATCATGATTAAAAACAGAAATAAGAAAACCAATTAGAAGGATGACAAACGATGAAAGACTTTCTGAGAGTCATAATGACTCTAAATGTGATTGTAATAAACATTCAAACGAGACTTGTTTAAATGTTCTTAATACCCGTAATAAAAAAACATGTTTAGCACCTAAATTTTTATTGTCATACATGTTTATTAGAAATAAACAATTGACTTTATTGACTTAAAAAGTACTTTAAAAGTATTGACTTAAAGTACTCAATGTATATTACGCAATTTTGTACTGTTCGGAATAGACAAAGAAAAGTATAAGGTATCAATTATGTTCGTTCTCATAAAGTCATTCGGTTTTCGGTTTAGCCAGTGAAAATTATATTAGAAACATAGGGAAATTTTTCAGTGTTCTGTTTACCTTGTGGTTCGGATTGGCCAGAGTAGACTGTATAACACACTTAAAAATAAATCCGTCATTATTATACCATCAGTTACCTTTATATTGTTAATTTATCCCCTATTATGAACACAAATCCGAACTTTTGAAGCGTAATAATTAAGTACAAAAACTCGTTTCTTAATTAAGAGTTTTCACTCAGAAAAACATTCGATAAGTACAACAATGTTTCTAAGCAACTTTCGTATTTTGTTCCTTCAAAGTTTACTGTTTCATTACTTGATGAAAGTCGCTACAAATAAATTAATTGAAAACACCCTTTTTTGTTCTCAAATCTGATTTAATACATACAAATAATTTTTATTTATGGAAATATATTTTTGTTAATATTGCTCATATTTTTTCTTTTGCAAAGTGATTCAATAGAGAAAAATGAATTTTAAATTAATAATTAAATTCTTTTTGAAAGTTAGGAATTAAAAATGAAATTAAAATTTTTAAAATATAAAAATAATTTTAATGAAATTCATTAATAGCATAAAATTAAAAACTTTTCATTGAAATTTAAAAACGAAAACTAAACTAAATAAATTTTAAAAAGTTATTTGTATGCATATAAATATTTATATTATATGGGATTGGTAGTCTAAAAAATGTTTCTTTCAGAAAATCAAAAAATAATATTTTTCAAAATATTATAAAAATAAAAAATGTCTTTTATTAATTTGTAATGGTGAATTTAGTGCTTTTTTACACAAACTATATTTTCTTGGTTTACCCAATTGACGAGAGATAGAGTCAGACTAGATGAGTTGGAACATCAAAAAATAATTCAAATTAGTATTCTTTGTCGCGATAGCTTGTTACAAATTGATAATAAGATTTTTAAAAGTGATTTATTAATATCTACAATATTTGTCTTATTTAAACAATTATAATACCAAATATTTAATTGTAGAAACAAAACTTATCATGGTAAAAAATATAATAAAATGTGAATAATAGTGTTAATAAATTCACCTAACACCATAAAAAACCAGCATGGATGACATAATTTTTTGTTATATAAATGAAAATTAGCTATGATCAAATGATAATGGGTGTATAACCAGGAACATAATCGTAATAAAGATGGGCCTAAAATTATTGGACAAAGCAAGCATTTTAATTTGGACTTAGATTCTCTAACTTCTGTGCACTCAGTTTAAGGATTATTGTGATGGACTGATTAGCACAGCTTTAACCATTAAGTCATTGGATTATTTGATTAACGCCGTTACTGCACTCTAAAACTTTATTGGCAGATAGACTCAGAAAAAACCATGACACTTTGATTTATTTGTAACAAATATTATAGTTATGAACAACATATATTCATCATATTGTTAGGATTTCGAAAAATACATATGGACACTTTTTTATACAGAAAAAATTTAAAGTAATTCCTTTGGTAAAATTATTAATTTCAAACAAAATAATATTTAGTTTAACAAAATTTGGAAGTTAAAATTAAAAATATTTTAGTCTTTGTTTTATTTTATCAATTTTCAAGGTTGATGAAAACTGCTATATAAACAGCAGCAAATTTAGTTTAGTTTGCCCAAAAATTTCTCTCAACAAAAACAAATACCAAGGAGGAAAGTAAACTTGTTATAAAGAGTTATTTTTATTTATTATTCTCTTAAAACATTTTTTTAAACCTTTTAAGTATCCCGTATTGGAGAAAAAGGTTTATTTTAAAACTAAACTATCGTTCGTTTTGGAGATTCACAGTTTTTACTGTAATCTGTTAACTCGTACGAAATATTGATTTGTGTTTGTGTTCTGTCATCAAGAATTGAATTATTATTAACATTTTAGACTTGTTAATTTTTGTTATTTGAAATAAATTTTCATAAAAGAATTTGTGTTCATTGTCTATAGTGTTGGAAGTCCTTACTGATTAATTGGAGTCAGATTAAAGATTAAAGAATAAAGATTTGTTTTTAAAAAGTAAATAGTTAAGATTAAAGATTTTTAATACCCAACAATATTTCTTTATAACTAATCATGAACTTGTAAAGTTAACGATGAAGACAAGTGGAGGTATCAAAGGAAAATATCATATGGTAAGTATGATATTTTTGAAGAAAAAGGGATATTTTAGTGTATTTTCCCGTTTTCGATCAAAACTATTAACCATGGTAAAAATATTTCAATTTTAAAATTGTAAAGAATATTTGTTTATGTTTCTTGAACTTTTACGTTTTTTGACCCCTTTGGAAACATATTCAGCAATCATCGATTGTTGTTATTCTGTCGACTATGAAGGTCGGTTGTAAATACCAAAGTTATTCAGACTTTAAAAAATAAATAATAAATTCAAGCAACATTTCATTAACATTAAACTACCTTTCTATCATCTAAATTTTATTTAATACCATCTGTGTGAAAGAACTTTCCTTAAGCAAGTAAATAATTTATGTTTATTATTTTTTTATATTTAAGATCTGTCATCTACAAGTTATATTAATAACTAGAATTGAAACATTTGTCGGATAATTTTGAACCAAAACGACTAAAATGCAGTAAATATACCCATAATTAACTGTTGATCAAAGTTTAATCACTTTTAATTCATTAACCCTAGAATGATAAACTACGTCACAGAGACGCCCGCATCGTAAACATGTTGTCTTTTTTATCGATGCGTGAATTTAGTTGTCCTTTTTAGTCAACTCAGTCGTCTGTTTACCTTGTCGTGGGATGCTTGTGTATATGCGGTAAGTACCATAGTTTATAATTTACGATTACTTAATGCTCTCTCGAAGCGTATGGTTATCTTTTTAGGACTTAGTCATAGGGTTATCTTTCTAGGGTTAAATATTTTGTTAAAATAATACTTACAAATACAATTCTGAATAAAAAAATAATAAATAAAGACAAGAAAAATTTTTTTTCGATGTAAATAATTCTTATTGAAATTTCAAATGATCTATTTATTTATTTCCAAAATTACCATTTCCATAATGTTATATTTTGGTCATAAAATAAAGTACTGTACGTAAACCGGCGAACTTTGGCCGGAATGACAAAATTAGAGCATTTTGAGATATGACAATAATAAAAACAAATTTGGTTGAGAGTATCTAATTTCAATTAATAGTGGTTCTTTAAAAAACATAATTAAAAAAATATTATTTATATTTATATTTTTACATAAGAATTTTTAATTTATTTTGAAAATATATTCCATATAATATTCAAGAACACAATTTAAAAGAGAGTAAGAGTAATATTACTGAACGTAAGACAAAATGTAAATATTATAATAAAATTTAAAGCTTCAAGATTCATTGTAAGAATTTTGATAATTTTGGGGGGAGTGTAGTTTGAATGATTGTTAATGATTGACCCCGAGACTCATTATTGAGGTAAAATTACCTTTTACAAATTTCCCGAACCAATTTGAGACTGTATGCTGCATAGTAGCATTGTAGCCGAATACATTATTGATGTTTCGCATGCTTTCCAATGATGAGGTTACGCGTAGGAACTCGTACTTCAAAATAATTCGAATTTCAGCCTTTCCATTTTTTAAAATACTCATTATTAAAATACATTATTAATAATTTTAAGGATCTTTTATTGATGTGTTCAAAATCCAAGCAATCAAACAAAAAACTGAGTAACAAAATGTTAAGTCATGATCAAATTATAACTACTTGAATTTATTGCAATCATGCCTACAAATTTTGTACTTGACAACCTAATATATGATCGAAGAGTTTCACATCATCATGCAGTACTAATAATTAAACTGCGCTGTCAAAGCTGAAAGTCAGATTTTGTTGTATTACATTAAAAATTTTTTACAAAAAAAGTTCTAAAATCAGTAGAAAAAAGTTACAGCTTTTAAATAACTCTAACCCTGAGAGTGTTGAGTTCTTTTACCAACTGATTTTCTTTTTACAAAATTTATAGTTCTCATGCAAAATAACATAATGATATACATAAAATACAGAGTGTCATTTCTGTCTTGAGAAAAAATTTCGCGTGAAAATATGGTACGAAAGTAGCAAGTAATATTTCCACGGTTGTTAAATTTTATATTAGTAAGACTATCGCAGATAAAAATTTTTGTAACGTGGAAAGAACTGTGAAACACAATGCTCATGAATGAAGTCGATGCTAATAGAAACTCAACGTTTTCTCTCTTTTAGATTGGTTTATTGAAAATTAAATAAAGTACAATTTTCGGTATGTGAAAAATCGGCACCTTTAAAGATCCATTAATCAAAAAAGATTTTTTTATAAAACGTAATAAGCATATCTTTTATAATGTATAATAAAACTGAAAATAATGGTTATTTTAATATTTCTGATAAAAAATATTTTTAAATAAATTAATTTTTGTAACAAACAATGCATTTGAAGAAAAATATTTGTAAAAAATGTAATAAATGTACCTTTTGTAAAAATATTCTTTGTATAAATATATTTTTATCGAAATTAGTTCATTTTTAGTTCAATTATTTCATTTTTTTTAAAAAATAGTTCAAATTTAGTTTATAATCGAAATTATCAGGTTGGAAACAAAGTTCTCGCACAACTTTTGTTAACAATGATATACAACGAAACAATGCAACAATATATTATTGTTTTATTGATTTATATATAAGTAAATGTAATATTTTTTAATTGTATATTTTCATAATTTCAGATATCTAAATTTTCAAATATGACCGATAAAATCTCTCGTGAACAACAACGTACTATGTTACTGTATGATTACAAGTCCGGGCTAAACGCTGGTCACTCGGAACGTCGTATCAACCAATCATTTGGAGAAGGCACAATTGGCCATCGCACAGCCTACCATTGGTTTAAGAAGTTTCAGCGTGGCCAATTCGATCTTAAAGATCAGCCAAGGAGTGGTCGACCCTCATTTATTGGCAATGACCGTTTGTGCGACTGTGTCGAAAGTGATCCACACCTGACATCACGTGAGCTGGCTGAGAAGTTTAGCGTCAGCCATACAGCCATTTTGCATCACTTGGAGGAAATGGGAAAAGTCAGCAAACTGGAAGTATGGGTCCAACACCAACTAACCGATTTCGATCGTCAACGCCACATAGACGCCTGCACGACACTACTGTCCAAAAAGCGTCGTTTAGATTGGCTGAACAAATTGGTTACTGCAGATGAGAAATGGTATCTGTACTCGAACATGACACGCATAAGAAGCTGGACAGACAAGGGTACAACTGCACAACCTCAGGCAAAGTGCGACATGCTTCGAAAGAAGCTCATGGTTTTTGTCTGGTGGGATGTAAAGGGCGTGATTCAATGGGAAATGTTGGAACGCAATCAGTCCATCAACGCCCAATTATACTGTCAACAACTACAACGGGTGGCAGATGCGATTGCACAAACACGACCAGAATTGACTGTTATCATGTTTCTTCATGACAACGCCCGACCACACGTTGCAAATCTCACTCGTGATAAACTTCTGGAGCTGGAGTGGGAAGTTTTCTCTCACCCACTGGTCTCGCCCGATCTGGCACCAACAGACTACCACTTATTCCAGGCACTGCAGAACTTCTTGAGTGGCTAACGTTCGCAACTGATGATGAATTGAAAGCTGCAGTTGGAGATTTCCTCAAAAGCAAACCATTTGAATTTTACAACAAAGGTATCCATGATCTACCCCGTCGTTGGAAGCAGGTGTTCGAAAATAACGGTGATTACATTGATGATTGATATGTGCCTTTTGCTGCATTGTTTCGTTGTATATAAAAGTTGTAATAAAATTTGTGCGAGAACTTTGTTTCCAACCTAATAGTTCTTTGTCGAAATTAATTCTTTGTAGAAATTAATTCCTTGTCGAAATTAGTTCTGTAATCCGAATAGAAATGTTATGAGTAACTGGAACTAACTTTATTAATATTTATTTCCAATAAAATTTTTTAATATTAAAACAAAATTAATATATTTTTAAAAAACAAAAAAACGTTCGTCAAAATTGTGATTAATTTCGACGGATCAACCGTCATCATCAGACAAAAATTAACAATGATATAATCGTGTTTATATATCAAAGCAATGGTTATGCAATAATTATGTAAATTAAATCATGAAAATACTTTCAATAAAGTTGAAGAGGATGGTGTTTGGACAATGAAATCAATATATCCACAATAATTCTTCGTTTATGAGTAGAGTTTTTATATAATTATAAGCATATTCTTGAACCATTGTTACTTGATATTTTACATAACTTATTTAATTATAATTTCTTTTATGTTTGTTAATTATATCTCACAAGAAAAATTCAAATTCAGTTAAAAAACATTGTGATTAATCTCTGCATGCTGTGGAGAGTAATTTGACCTGTAAATGTTGGCACTACACAGTCCAAATCCACTATTTTTTCGGAAATCTCCGGAACAAATAAATGAGAAATGCATTAGCTTTTTATTTAATTTCAATTAGTTACTACAGAGTCTCTAATTTTCCACAGAGGAAATTAATATACGTTTCACTGTGATTCAATTTAAAAGCACTGTTTTTTAAACTTAAGAAATGGATATCCCTATTAATAATTACTTAATTTGATTATCTGAATGAGATTTCATACCAAAAAAGATAAAGGATAGTCCATCAAAAGTACTATTTATGAAAGATAAATAGTGGATTATTAATATTATTATCAAAAGAATAAGATTTATACGGTGGAACCTCGCATAGCGAGCATAATTCGTTTCAGAGTGTTACTCGTAATGCGAAATACTCGTTAAGCGAAATAATATTAACAATATAAATTAGTATAAAATAAGATAATGCGTTCCATACAGAAAAAATAATCCAAGGAATTTTTATTTAATGAAAAATACATTTGAATTATTAAGGACCATTATTCAACTTCATCTTTCTTCTATTATTATTATTAACATACCTAATTCTTTTTTACTAGAAAACTATCTAGAGACATTTGCTTTTGTCGACGCTTTAAAATTTGGTAAAAATGCGACACTGCATTATCACTGAATAGATTTGTAGCTCTCATAGCCACTTCCATATTAGGGTGATACTTCTCAATGTACGATGCAACAGTTTCCCATGCTTTCAGCATTTCTCTTATTTCGTTTGAAGATTGTTACTTCGCTGCATCCTCCTCATCCACTAACAAACGCTCATCAACATCTTCTTGGTGTGAAATGGATTGCAACTCCATTAGTTCTTCTGTGGTCAACTCTTGACTGTGTTCTTCCAAAGCTCATTGATATCGTTTTTATTCACATCCAGCCCCAAGATTTTTGAAACGGACACAATCTCATTGATTACAGAGTCCTCAGATACTTCCTCAAACCCCGCAACCTCACATTCGGCCACGCTCTCTGGTCAAAGCTTCTACCAAGTAGAAATAAGATTTCTCTTAGTAACTCCTTCCCACGCCTTTTCGATTATCTCGAGGCAAGCAACAATGTGAAAGTGATGTTTCAAAAATTCTATGAGAGTGAGATTGGTTCCTTCAGTCACCTCAAAACAACGCTCGAAGAGTGCTTTCATGTAGATTTTTTTAAAATTAGAAATGACCTACTGATCCATAGGAGTTGCATTAGGAGGCAAAAACTTGACCTTGATGAAATTGTATTCTTCAAGGATGTCATTTTGTAGGCTTGGGGAATGGGCAGCTGCATTGTCCATAACGAGTAAGGCATGAAGATTCATCTCAAGTAAATATTTTTTTCACAGAAGGACCGAACACTTTACTGATCCAATCATTAGAAATGGCGCGTGTAACCCAAGCCTTGTTGTTGGATCTCCACATCACATTTAGCTTACTTTTTTGAACTTTACACTTCTTAAATGCTCGCGGAGTTTCAGAATGGTAAACTAGTAGCGGTTTAATTTTCAAATCACCGCTTGCATTGACACAAAATAGCAGCGTTAAACGATCTTTCATTGGCTTGTGCTCAGGCAATGTATTTGCTTCCACTGAAAAATAGGTTCACTTTGGCATTTTGTTCCAGAAGAGACCTGTCCCATCACAATTAAAAACTTGTTGCGGCAGGTAACTCTCAAAATCTACAAGTTTCTTGAAGTCGGCGATGAAATCCTCTGCTGTCTTTGTATCAGAGCTTGCTGCTTCGCCATGTATCATAACGCTGCGGATGCCTGTTCTTCTATTAAACTTCTCAAAGCACCCATGACTTGCCTTAAACACTTCGTTTCCGAGTGTTGATCCTGGCATCATCTTAATAAGGTAGGCGAAAATTACTTTCGCCTTCTCACAAATGATGCTTTCGTTTATAATGTCCGCCTGCAACTGCTTTTCGTTTATCCATATGATTAGCAACCTTTCAACATCGTCAAGAATACGTAGCCGTTGTGTAGATATTCTGGTGACCCCCTTTGAAGCATCCACTTCCTTAATCTGGTCCTTCTTCTTCAGAATAGAACAAATGGTTGATGTAGGTCGATTGTATTTGCGTGCTAAATCAGTCACACTCATGCCTCGTTCTCGCTTATCAATGATTTCACGTTTTATTTCTAGTGTTATTTTTCGTCTCGTACAACTGTTCTTCTGTGGCCTTTTCTTCTGAGACATTTCTATAAGGGAAATAAAGTTAAAATATAAAAAAACTATAATTAATTGTTATGAATATTATTAAAGCATTTATTTTAAGTTACCTTTATTATAATTGTAAATTCAAATTTTAATTTATGAAATGTTTCAAGGATATTTAAACAAACGAGCCATATTATAATAAGTTAATTTATTAAAATATGATTTTATTTATGATTTTCAGTATTCATGGATTTCCTTATCCACGTTGCTCGTTATGCGAAACGTTGCTCGTTCAGCGAGCTATTATTTTACAACTATGCTCGTTATGCGAATTCCTCGTTATGTGAGGTTCCACTGTATTTTTTATAAAAGTCGAACAAATTCCAGAAATTTAATATTAAGTAGTAATAGGAAAATTAGTTTTAAGAGATCATAGAAATACAAGGGGAAAGAGAACAGGATAGAAAAATTTAAAGAGGTTTGTATTACTCGAGTTTAGAATTTATAGTTTAATTCACATAAACATCTCAAACAACCTTTTCGCTATCTTTTCAGTTCGACATGACAAATATCTTTGCACTTGAGCTTGATTTGTTGCATAGATGCTCATACACATTCCCATTCCTCCAAAGAACAGTGTCCAGAAAGAGTGACGTATAAACGGATTAGGATTAAAACTACAGAGAAAATAAATAGATTTAAATATTTTAAATAACAACTTAAATAAATTGATGCGACCATTGTTCTTTGCTATTTTCCAAACTTCAGATGCCCCTCCTACACGACACATACCAACAATAACGACGGTAATCATACCGGAGATCATAATAAAAAATTGTATTAGGTCTGTCCAAATGACGGCTCGCATACCTCCCTTAATACAATATATTCATAAAATAATAAAAGATGTTATAATTTCTATAATATTTAAAAAAGGACCGTGTTTTCTTAAATGATTTGGTCAATATTTTTACTAACTGGTTATTTTTCCCGTCGCGGGTTATAGAAATATATAAACGTCTACGTTGAAGTTGGAAACTCTTCTACAACACTGAAGCGATATGTTTTTGAAATAAATATCATGATCGCAGAGCTATCCTTGAAAGGCGGCCGTTGCTTTTTGGCGTTGGTGATGTACATCTCAAACTCCGTGAATATATATATATATATATATATATACAGGGTGTCCCAAAAATATGTATACACATTAAAAATTTAATTTTATTGAATTTTATTGAATTTTATTTATGTTTAACTTTCATTATACATTAAACTTATTCAATAAACCTATTTATGTTAAAAAAACTATTTATATTAAATATAATGAAAGTTAAACATAAATAAAATTCAATAAAATTAAATTTTTAATGTGTATACATATTTTTGGGACACCCTGTATATATATATATATATATTACTTCACGGAGTTTGAGATATATTTTTTCCACTGGTGAGCGTAGGAGCTCCGACTGCTATCTCTTTTTCTTCTCAACAGTTGCGCAATCAACATATCTGGCCCAAATGAGTACCGGTTCTCGTTGTATTAACAGAGCTTTGTAACCTTCACATCCTGATTCTTGGTTAGTTTCGAAAAGAAATATAAATTGAGTGGAAACGGAATTGAGTGAGTCTCTGGAAAGCCTTGATAACAGCAATCCAATCCATACACAGATCCTTGTCATCTACCCACTTGATTACAGTCAATTTCCACCAAATCGAATGGATCAGTCTGCCATTTAACTCGCTGGAAGTGTCTACATCTCTCCACACCTGTAGATCAACAACGTTCTCTTCGTCAAATCATTTCCAAATCGACGTACTATCACTTGGGTAAAGTAATTCGCAGGACTATCATTGCATGGGGCAGCCTGTTTGATCCTCGCAGTGCTGTGGCACAGTTCTTGTGTGTAAAAGAAAGATTAGAAAAAAGCCAACTCTGAATATTTCTAAAAAACGCCATACTTCTTCCCATGATAAAATGATTTTCATTTTATTATAGTTACAATTAAGAAAAAATCTTTGTATTTAACAAAACACTTTATTTATATTGAAATATATTTTTTGTATTTAGATATATTTAATATGTACTTATTATTTTTAAATTATAAATGATTATTCTGTGA
The DNA here is from genome assembly GCA_001938485.1 of Girardia tigrina. NCBI lineage: Eukaryota > Metazoa > Platyhelminthes > Tricladida > Dugesiidae > Girardia > Girardia tigrina. Next base: position 11,254 of record MQRK01063522.1, read on the forward strand.
TTGAGTGAGTATTGAACATTGCAACCGTTGATGACCCTTGTTCTGATCCATGCAAAATCAGTTGATCATAGTGACCTAATAATTTTTATGAAAAAAATTATGAATTCCCTCAAGGAAAGATGTTTACATGATGTAATAAAAGAAATTATTAATTTATTGGACTTGAAAATGATCATAATGAATAACAATGACTTACTATTTTACGGTGACGTTTAAGTAAGTTGTGAATTGAAAAATATAACAAAATAAATACTATTAAATTTAATTTTAAAAAAATTGAAAAGCCCCTGTAAATGAGATTTTTTGAAATAAATAATATTATTTATGTAAATTTCAAAAAAAATCATGAAAATTAATAAATAAATAAAATAATAAATAAATAAAAATAAATAGCATTTTTATGGAACGTTAAAATGTTTAGAAAGAAAGCATTGAATTTTTATTTTTACCAATATTTTGACAAAAAAGCTTTAATATTAGAGAATTCTTTTCTAAATCATATGTACCAAATGGAAATTTGTTATTGATTGAAAATATCGTCGTCTAAAATTTGGGAAGATATTTTAAAGGATTTGGAATATGAATTCTGCTTTACAATGTTTAAATTTAATGTGAACTAATAGTTGTTTTAATTCACTGTTTGAATGTGGAATTTAGAATTTAAAAAATAGATCGTCTTTTAGTTCGTAAATCACATTTAATTAAAATGTTTTAACTTTTTGATAAGTAAATTGTACTAGAACGATAATCCATCCATTCTTCAGAGATCATTTGAAGAGCTCACCTTTCAATTCATGACGTAGATTTAAGATTAATTTATAAAACTTTATGAAACTGTAATAAAAAATCTTATTTAAGACTTTCTATAATCATTTCTACCCCATAAAATATAGTCAATGGCCGCAGTTGTGTACGTCGGATCTCGTCCGACCTCCGAAGTCAAGCAACCAACGGGCGCGTTAGTACTTATTTGGGTGACCGATAGGGAAATCGCGGGGCCATTGACTATAGGTCAGGTCAGGCAATCTGTCTGCTACATGTACCATGTAATCCTGTAATACCTGTCCTATGGTCGAATAGTTGGTGACTAAACCGGCTGCCTCGCCATCACTCAGAGCAACCTGAGTGAAGACGTGTGAGGAAACCTAGCAGGATGAAAAACAAAACCTAGTAAAGGGCAGATGAGCTTGATTTGTTGCATAGATGCTCATACACATTCCCATTCCTCCAAAGAACAGTGTCCAGAAAGAGTGACGTATAAACGGATTAGGATTAAAACTACAAGGAAAATAAATAGATTTAAATATGACAACTTAAATAAATTGATGCGACCATTGTTCTTTGCTATTTTCCAACCTAACTGAAGAGGAGATAGGCACCACGTTACTTGTCTACTGATATACTCAAATATATATGCAAACCCAAGCCATATGCTTGTGCATAATTGAGTGCACCCACGGCCCAAGGCCTACGGTACCAAAAAAACCCCATACTGTTGGGAACGTTCATAGAATATAAAATTTTTGTATTTTATCAATTTATTAAACAAACAATTAAATTCCGTAAAATATTGTTATAGATATGATAAAATAAGATTTCAGAAATTT
>MQRK01063582.1:0-15794 GCA_001938485.1 Girardia tigrina
TCTATTAAAATTGTTTTCAAATTGCTGATGATGATGTATATAAACATCGAAACATGTCCAATAATTATATAAAAAAGCTTTAATCAAATTATATTTTCGAAATATATATATATATATATGTATATGTGTGTATAAAATGTAAAAAAATAATTGAAAAAAAATTTTTTGAAAAAATTTCAATGTCCAAAAATAAATTATTTGGTAATTTGATAGAGTTTTAATTTCATTCATGAAAATAAACGAAAAGATTTCTATTTAATATAATGTATAAATTTGTAGATAATCGTAAGTGGTTTTTTGCAAAAATGACCACTTAGACATGTCCAATCAACTTGAAATATTTTTTTCATACACTGTCTTCGGGTTTTGATCTACTCTGAAAATTTCAACCCGATAGCTAGTCGGGAAGTTGGTCAAATTTGAGTTAAAAGATTTTTCCCGGACAGACCGACAGATCGACAAATTTTTTTTTAATAAAAAAAAGTTAAAGTTAATAAAAACGTGGTAAAATTATACATTAAATGCTGACCACCTAAACCATTGAAATTTTAAAATAAATCAGACAGACATGGTATTTGGTTCTGATTGCACATTATGAAGATAAAACATTTTCTGATGCTAAGGATGACTACCGTCTTACCTCGAAAATAACACCTAGGCGTTGTATTTGAGATAAACAAAAAAATCATTATTTGTAAAACGAGAAATTTTCCTCGAATAAAACGCCCATTCAATTAGAACGCCTTTGCACTCTAATCGAGTTATACATTAAACTAATTAAAAGTAATTAATAAATATTTGTAAATAAAGTGTTTTCCCCCACATTTTGGAAATTTCCTCTCATTTTTGAACCAAATTTTCAATTGATTAAATATGTTTTTATTAAAATTAATTGTAAAACAAATTTTATGATTTTTTTTATGATTTATTCTACAAAATTTTTTTGATAAATATTAGAGTTTCTCTCCAATATTACGCCCTGAGCGCTTTATTCGAATTGTGCGCCCAGTATGTGTACTATTCGAACACAACACCTACCGGGATTTTCTGAAAATAAGCGCACCTGCCATTATTTTAAGTTTTTGTTTCCAAAAATAGGCGTTTGCTCTTATTTTGGGGACAAAAAAACTGATTTCTTGTTTCCATTTGAATTGATCAAAAAATTGATCAAATAAAAAGAACTTTTTATATTACCACGTTTTTAACAATCAATTTTTCCACTATATTGTCCTTAAAATTTCAGTTTTCTATTTTAAAATATTTAATCACTCTATTCTCACTAAACAAACACAAAATACACAAATTTTTACGAAATATTTAAATAATTTAGATATCAACTGTTTACATAAACTACTAAAATCCCTATACTTTCAACAACGCCATTTATCGATGTTCTTCTTCAATTCCTATATATTTAAATTGACCGGTATTAGCGCTAACTAGAATTGATAAAATAAAAATGAAGAATTAAAGTTAATTTATATCGTAAGATATAATCTGATTTGAGCTATTAATAATTATTAATTAACAACAACGGAGATTCAAATATGATCAAAACAAAGATTCAAAATTTATTCTACTGTATTTCTATGTTATTTGTTTTATTTTTATGTATGACGAAAGTTTTATCGCATCGAATTCCTATTGTCATTTTGTGCCGATTAAGAATGACAGCAGCTGCAATCGCTACAAGGTTCAAGTATTCAATACCATTGATCTAGAATTTATGGCACAATGAAGTAAGTATATATTAGATGAAAACGACAACGCTGTCAAAGAACTGTAAACACTCAGAAGGCTCGAGGAATAGTCAAGAAGCGTATCACCAGAAATGAGGGTGTGAGCCTTAATAAGGCGATAAAAAGTCCAGGAATGGATCGATCAACTCTTCAATCAATTGTGTACAATGATTTTCAACTCAACATCTATCAACTTTTGAATGTTCAACAGACTAAGCAAAACAAAAACGTTTCGAAAAATGTCAAGAATTGAAGAATTCGTTTCGAGTGCTCCGCCTTGAAGACGTCTTATGATTGGACTAAAACGTTTTCACCATTGAAGTTACGAATAACTCTCAGAATCCCCGAAAACTATTGTTACTATGTTTCAAAAACACCCGCAGAAGAAAATTTGCAACAAAGACGCTGTTTTCTAAAATTTTAATGCCGCTGGAGGACTCTAGACAAACGGTACAACGGAGCTGATTTTTATCGACAAAAGCATAATGATTAACGCAAAAATTTGCTGAGATGTGATTATCAAGAAGGCTGTCATTCCATTGAACCAAAAGAACTTTGTGCTTTCCAACGAAGCCAAAAACACGCTGGCGTTTTTGAACACGAAATTCAAGCATTACCTCGGAAAAGATTTGTTGTCTCCAAATATCCCTAAATCTATTACATTTCGATTTTTTCCAACTTGAGGGTTTTAGATGAACATTTGTCTCATCAGAAAATTAAAATTTTGTAAGATCTTCGTCGATAACTGTCAAAGGCCTTTGCTGATTCGGATTTGGCTCACTTAAGGTGCAAGTTTGGGGCAGTGAAGAAGTGAATTCAAGCCTATACATCAATTGTTACAAAACTCTAGTATGACTGTCTTAATATTACACGTACTTATCGGTCACCTTATAGATTTTTAGCAAAGAATTTTATGTTTCATTATTTTAAATTCGAAGCCTTACTTCCGATGATCGTTAACAGAACAACAACGACTATTATGAGTATTATCCACATCTGAATCAAATAACATAAAAATATTCATTAAATCAGTTGTTTAGAAAAGCAACTTTAACGTTTTTCCACCAGAACTTTCTTTTCACTTTAATCGCTGATGCCATATACAATGAAGAGCTCTGCTGTAGAACTTCTGCAAAATAATAATTACAGAATTAATTCGTTTTCAATATACATATAACTCAAATTAATTTACCGGCATTTTCATTCATATACTTCAATTTGTCTCCTCTTTCTAACACTTTGTTAATATTTTCTTGCATACTTTTTGTGACATCATCAACCTGGTTTTGTAATCTCTCGATTTTCTGACTACCAAACGGTTGTTCCGTTGAACCATAATTATTAGACCTGAAAACACGTATTAGTTTATTAATTTTTAAATGGCAAAAATTAGCATCACTGACATTATTCGACTAAAATTTTAATATTCCTTTTTTTAAATTAACAAACTAAAACTATGAGAAATTTGATTTAATAAAACAAAAATGAAGGTTAAAAAAATATGAAATTAATGTTAAATTAATGCATGTTCTTTTGTCATGTAATTTTTAAATAATCATAAATTTAACGGTTAAAAAATTTTCGATATTAATTTATTTTCATCTGATTAGGACACAATCGTATAATTATATGAGGCTTCTGTATCATTAAACAACCTAATTTATGAAAGTAAATTATTGGTTTAATTTTAGAAAAACTTAAAACATAGTAACAGTCAAACTTACTAATCATGATTTTTATGAAAAAATATTGATATTAAAAACTGATTTCTTATCACAAATTCGGTTAGTAACATATTTACGTATTCAGTTGTTCTTATTGATTAGTACCGAGATTAAATCAGAAAAACAAAATAAATGATTCAAATTTACATAATTTAAAGTCACTAAAAGACTCTGGGTGAATTTTATATGCCGTTAAATGTGGTATTCTAGTAAAGGAAAAAAAGACTTTTGATCATTTTGTCGACATTATAACCAAAATAAACCAAATTTTATAGCTTTAAATTCCTTAGATGAGCTTTTAGTTAATTTGTTTGCTTCACCTAAGCTTTTTTCTTTATTATTGCTGCCGACACCTAAATAGTAGGACGCATCAAGTGATAATCGATAATGTTTCACCTGAATAGTCCCAGGTGTAATTTCAATCCACGTAACAGTCGATTCATTCGATAGCTCCGTTTCCACAGTTAAAAATTCGATCAATTTGATCGACATCTAAAGTCAAATTCACAAAAATTTTTATTGAAAAAGAATGTTGTTTACAGTATTTTTTGAATTTTTTGTGTTTTGAAAAAGTATAAATTTAATCAATTTTTTATCATTCTCGTCATAATAATTTTTGTTCAACCATCATCACAATAATTTTTTATTTAATAATTTTGTAAAATAATTATTTTTAGATAATTTAATTTCGTTGCGATTTTTATTTTTATTAATTGTTCTTGAGGTTTTTTAATTTTAAATAATTTTTGTAATGTTGTGCAGTTGGCGTATACAACATAACCCACCGCTCTCGATGACAATATTTACACGTGAGTGATGGGGGTTGATGTTGTGCTCGGTGTGTTGGTAATGTCTGTCAACGTAATCGCAGTTTAGATATGCCTATGGGTAATGTATTTTGAAATATTTGTTTTGTAGTGTTTGTTGATGTTGTCTTGGCGTTAAGATGTGCGGTTTTATTGTTGTAGTTTGAGGTGGTGTGATTGTCATGTGGCAGTTTTGATGTGTAAATTGTTGGAGTGGTATGTTTAACGTGTCATTTAAAAGGCTAAATGGATCGTTTCCTGGTGATGTGGTTTGTGTGGTGTTTCATTTTCGTCGATTAAAAATGCTGGTTTGACATTGGACAAATGAACAACTATTTCTCTGTCGTCTTTGAGTATTTGTGTGAAAATAGTTTTAGAAGTTTGAATGGACCGGTGTACGATGGTACCAGTCCAGATATCTATTAATTTTTTAACCAAAGTTACTTCGCGTTGTATAGTGACTTTGACAAATGTGGCTTAAAAATGTAATACGCCTTGCATAAAAATCATCATTGATGAATTCGAAATTGAGTCTTGCTTTTTCGATGTCTGAATCAAATGACGGGGCGTTTTAGTCGATGAGTTTGGAGATGAAGCGTGTGGAATGACCAAAGATGGCTTGGGTGAGCGAAGTGTTCGTGGCAGAACAAGTTGTGTTTCGCTATTCCAAAAGGACGAAAGGTAAAATGTCGATCCAACTTTTGGTCTTTTCTGCAAGGTTGCGCATTTATGTTTAAAAATGCGGGGAAAACGCTCGACAACGTCGTTGGCTTGGGGGTGATATGCATAGGGTTGGATATGAGTAATGCCAATATGAGACCTCGAATCGTCTCCTTTGGTTGGAAATTAGATGTTTTTGGGCGCCGAAGCGGTAAACTCCTGTGGACAGGAAAGTTTTGGTGATCGTCTCCGCATTGATGTTGCAGAGGGGGAAGGCTTCTGGTCATTTAGTAGCTCTGTTGATCATAGCTAAAAGGTACTGGTAGCTTCGATCTGGTGGTAGGGGTCGGACAATGTCGAATCGGGTTGAAGATGGGTAGTGGTATAGTAGTGGTTTGAGCTTCCATTGATCTTGTATTTTTGACATGATAGGCATTGCTTTACCCATTGTTGAACATCGCCCCGCATCCATGGCCAGATCAAGCGTGTCTGTAATAATTTGTACGTGTTTGAATTTTCGTGGTGATGGAGGTTGTGGATGTGGTCGAAAGCTGGTTTACACAGAGTTTCACTTAGAACGGGTCGTGGAGTACTTGAGTTCGAAAGATAGAAGTGGATTCCGTCAAGTATGGTTGCATGGTTGAATTTTAGCAGATTATTAGTGAAAAGTGGATTGTCGCGGAGTTTTTGCGGTGTGAAAATCAGTTGATGCGACTAAACATGAAAGACAGTCGATGACGATGTTGTCCTTATCGGGGTTATGCATTATCGAGAAGCTCAATTCGAAGAGAAAGGATATTTGCCGTTGTTGGTGTGGGGACGGGTCTTTCATGGAGAGCAAATAGGTTAAGGGTTTGTGGTCGTTCGTTATGATGAAATTGTTACCAATGAGAAAATGTCTGAAGTGCTTGACTGTGAGGAAGATGGTGAGGAGTTCTCGATTAAATACGGAATAACACCAACCCCTAACCGTTGCTCGGCGGGGGTGAATTTATAAGAAAAGAATTCTAGGTGTTTGACATTACCAGAGATGACGTTCCGGTTTATTTGAATAGCTATTTGTATAATTATACTCAGAAGATTCTTTTTTGATGAAGGCTTTTTTATTGATGAATACATTTGAAATTTAAAAACGTCTTCTTTTGACAACCATTTCATTCCTAGAACACTTGTCGTTTGTTCATCTCCGCTTTCATTCGACACCACTGTACTTTTTTCCGTCTCATGAATGCTCATCAGGACTGCTTCGGAATTAGTACCCCATTTCCTCGCTTTCATTTGGCATTTGACCATATTTCTTTTAATTCGCTATATAACGACAGTATCTTTTTCTGCGTTGACGAAATTCAAACAATCATCCATATAAGTCAACTTTTCAATTACTTCTACTGCTCTCGGGAATTCCTTCGAATACTTTCGATCATTCAACCTCGCAACGCATTGACTTAAGAATGGTGATGCTGACAAACCCATTATCAACCCTAGAACATTCATATTCTTTGATCGCATTGTTTTCGGTCCTCAAAATCCGATGAAATTTTTTGACTTCTCTGTTAGGACGTATTTGCAAATACATTTCTGTGATATCGCAAACTATGGTGATCGTTTTTTTCTGAATCTCAACATAATTTTTATTAGATCACCTAATAGTTTTGGACCTCTGTTTATCATGTCATTCAAGTACATTCCCATTTTTCTTACCGCAGCATCGAAAATAATCTTTACTTTGTGTGAGAATAATTAATAACTATATATTTATAAATTAAAATACATATAAATATTTATAGCAATATCATATTATATCAAAGGATCCTGAATATATAAAAACTCCTGAGATTGTTTAAATCAATCAGTGTAATTAATTTTAGACGCGCATTATTTTGATTGTGTCAAAAAAATAAACATTATATATTTTTTTGACTTTTATTATGGAAAATTCTTATACTTTGGTTGTAGTTTTTTTCCATTTTCACCACAGGAAAGTGTGGAAGATAATATGCAGCTTTCTCATCTATCACCAAATTAATCTCTCTGATGTACTCCTTTTCTTGATAATCTTGTAAAATATTATTGTAAAACTTCTTTAACAATTGATCTTTGTGGAGTCGTTTCTCCAAAGATCTCAGACTTTTCTCTACAGTTACCCTAGACTCGTACCAATCTTTTTAACTTTTATTTCACGGGGTGACTACTTCATATCGTTCTCCATTATGGTTCATCGTCTTTTCTGTATTCTCTAATATTTTTTGGTCTAATTTTGTTAAGTGAATATCACTACTTACATCTTCCCGAATTTCCCAGAAGTATCTTGGAATCATTTGATTAACGAATTCATTCTGAATTTATTTTGAAATACCCAATTTTATGACAATCTTTTCTTTTATCTTGTTATTCAGTCCCCAACTACCGTCAATTACAATGTGATTTTTCTGGCGATTGGTTCACACCGATTTCCAACTCTCTCTTCCAATGAACCGTGCAGATCTGAATGATTCAACCCAATTAGAATTTCTACTTCTTCATCTTTATTAACTTTCGGAAATTGGATATTCTGTAGATTGTCTCTGTCCCAATTTACTGTGTCCAGGCCATGAATTATCTTACTTATATTACTTCATTTATCATTTCATATTGAATGTAATTGTATAGGATTTACTAATGAACATCATCAATCATGTCCTTCAATAAGAAGAACACCTATCAATATTCACTCAGTTATTTGGAATTTGGTTTTTTGAGTCATCAATTGACAAACGGAAACTAATGTGCCTTCTGTGTCAAAAATTATTTTTCAATGAAGCTATGAAGCCTAGTTGACTAAAAGAACATTTGCAGACTATACATGCTGATGAGACGGATAAGTCAATTGAATATTTTAAGAATCTTTGTGAAAAATTTCAAAAACAATCAACGATTTCCTCAATATTTAAAAGAATAAGTGGGAAAGTAGATGATGGTTTGAGTGCCCCATATAGTATTGCAGAGATTATTGCTAGGACTGAAACATCACATACTGTTGGAGAAAAAATAATCATTCCTGCTTTACAAGTAGTATTTTCAAAAGTGATGCATTGTTCTGAATTGATTGATATATACATATATAATTTTTTATTTTTTATTTTTGAAAAAAAGTAGAAAAAAAATATATATATTTATATATTTAAATTTATTTTGTACAAAAAAAGTTGCTTGTGTTGATTTCTGGAAAATATTGTTATTGTTGTTTTAATGATCAAAAATTAACGAACTAGAATTTGAATTTGGAGAAATCAATGTTTTGTTTTTGTGAAATTTCAAAATAAAAATTGTGTTACGGGTTTCGTCGTTAAATTCGACTTTCAATTGATTAAATTAATTTCTAATTCTCCGATTTCTAATTATGAGTAAATCTGTCGTCAAAGACATTTACGAATTTAATCAGAATCAAAAGAAACAAATATCCGTGAAAGTCAGTTTCCCTTATGGGGCAAAACATCTCTCGAATATCTCTTTGATTTATGAGGAACGCACATTGGATGAGACGAAATCCGCTTTAAAAGAAGAGAATCTCAATTATCACGCAGTGAATGAGAAATTGTTTTGCTATTCGTGCAACACGACTTTTATAGACGTCCGAGAAATGCATAAACATCAATGGTCAAAAACTTATCTGGTAAAATGGGGATTTGGGAAACCTTCCAATGGTAATGTCGATAGTTATGGTTCGCATGAAGAAATCGATACAAACTATGATGAGAAATTGAATGAATTCGTCGAATTAAATGAAATTTTGAAAATAAATGATTTGAATTCGAAGAGCTTAATTTTGGAAAAATGTCTTTCTTTCGAGGTAAAATTTAAAAATGCGACTCGTGAAGCGTAAAAATGAATCATATGAAAGAATTCGTAAAATCAGAGAATCGCATTGTTGAGACGAGAATCGTTCTATACATGATAGAAGACCAAAATGTCTTTCGGATCGATACATGCAACAACACGCATCACGATCCAAATGACATTCTCAAAGTTTTACCACTGAGTAATAGTACTGTTCAAAGATATATTGATGAAATGGCTGACGATGTTAAGCTACAGCTTCTTGAAAAACTCCAAAAAAATCTACAGATTGACGAGTCAACTTTGCCAGACAACTCTGCTTTTCATTAAAAATGATATTCTTTTAATGAAGTTTGTAAGAATTTTCCATCAATAATTAATAAGTCGAAATAAATTGCGAAATTTATTCTTATTTAAAAAAGTGCGCGTTTTTTGTTTATTTAAACAAAAAATATCGAGACTTAATTCAGAATATTTTGGATCCATTATTTTAATATTGTAAATGTTATCTTAGTATAGTAAAAATAATATAGATATAAATATAGGTATTTATCCTTACTCCCCCTTCTTTAAAAAGCTTAAGTCATTCTTTATTTCTCTGAATTATTTGACCTGTTTTATTCTGCATTTCAACACAACGATCATGGTCTTTACGAATAATTTCATACGGTCCTTCATAACGGTCTGATCCTTTCTGCCTGCTTTCACTAGTAGCCAGTCACCGACCCGGAAATCCCTTTTTTTATCGTTACATTAGGTTTGCTCATCTCTGACATCTTAACTTTGTCAGTTATCTTCTTGTTGTCCAATTCATAATGTCGTGAGCCGTCAAAGGTTAACCGTTTTTCAGAATTACTTCCGCAGGACTATATCCAATAGTGCTTTGTCTCTATGCATTCATACTAAATTCTATCTCTGGAAGTAACTCTACCCAATTTTTACTTCCTCTCTCTTTTAAAGTCGCATTTAATGAGAATCATTTATCGAGAATCAGACGGAGGTAGCAGAGCCGCGCCATGGCTTGGCTCGAATTTCCTGTGCCCATATTTGAATAAAATCCGTATTACATTTATCGTTGAAACCAAAAGAAAATTTGCGTGATTCCAAATCGATCACAGTTCTCGGAGATAGTCTTTTGTCATTAGACACAAGGGTAGACTCGTCACAGTCAGCCAGTCGACCCAACAGATGGTCCCTGTACTCAACAGGACTCGAAAACGAGTCTTCAATTCGAAAATTACGATCAGCTTTAGAAGGAGTAATCGCATTCGGGCACAGATTATCATCATTGATCATAATGTACGATTTTTGAATCAATTTCAATTCGGAATCGGTTTTCTTTAACAAATCACAAACTCCCTCTAAAGCAGGCGAGTGTTTCATTCCGCTCCTCGGTGGAATAAGAAGTGAGTGATATTCAGTAGGCCTTCGCGGTTTCGATAGAGATTCGTCTTGACTGATCAACGACAATTGCGTGTCATCAAATAAGACTTCATGGGAACTGCTCGATAAGGCAGATACGAACAAAAAGTTAATGGTTTGACTCGTTTTCATCAGATAAGTGTAGATAAATTCATCGAAAAAGTTGTCCTGAACAATCGTCTCAACGACAGACTAAGAATCCGGATTGCGATCGGAATCAAAAATAACAGCCGAATCGTGATTATAACTGCAACTCATTTCGACAGACAATAAAGTCGGTTGCATCGAGACAAATTCGCAATCTCGGCTCAAAATTCGAATTTCACCAAATCGTTAATGAACAATAAAAACAAACAAAATTCAGATTCAAAATCTTTATTCATTTTATTGTGACAACCGTTCATTAATTTTCACTATTTTACACAATAACAAAAAATCCCAAGGTAACATTTTTATAACAAAAAATATTAATATTTCATTCAAATTTGGATCTCAGTCACCAAAAAATAAAATATACAAATTTTTCAGATTAAAAATCAATTTATAGCCATTCTTTGTAATTATTTTTCCATAATTGTTTTTTTTTACAAATAAACATTAAAATTTTTCACAAAAAAATAACAACTGAATTTTTCAAAATCAGATATGATTTTTACATATAAATTTTCAAATTACAATTCAAATTGTTCAATTTCCATCGAATAATTTCAAATGACAAAAATTAATGAATTAATTTTCCATTTCAATTAGATTTGATTTTCTCCAATTTGAAACGAATATATAATAATGATAATAATTAATTTAAAACACATAAATATAATAATTAAAATGTTCGAATCCCGAACAACAACTCTGTTTCCTAGATTATGGTTTCAGATTCATTTGTTATTACTTACATTCCTCAACGTATTTAGTAGAGGCTGGTTTTATCACTGTTATAAATCTGTTGAACAGAAAAAGAAATTGTTTTAGATATTATCAACAGAGGAGATTTTTGTCTCGTATTCAATGTGTTAAAGTCAGATGTAGATAACCTTGCCAAAAAACATCAGGCCCAAGGTTCTCATTAAGTGCTGTATAAAGTTCTATATAAGTTACAAAAGGAAAAATAAATTTTTACAAATTGTAAAAATCACTTTGTATAAGACATTTTTAAAGTTTATAATATAAATAAGATTCGTTTAAATTTTCTTTGGGAGAAGGGGGCGCTGGCAAGTTTATGTCTCCAAAATTTATAAAAAGGGGGCGCTACATGAAAAAAAGGTTGAGAACCACTGATCTAGAACGAGAAAAGTGACTTTATTGACTTTTATTATATTATGTATCTTTACATATTAGCAATAACATTTTTATATTTTACTCGGTAAAGAATATATTATGATTAAAGTTTACTTGATTTTCCTTTTCTGGCTCTGATTATTCAGTGTCATTTTCTCATCAAAATTTTGAAATTGTAACTGTCCCGTATCGGTGTGATAAGAAATATTTAAAGATGAAACATTAAGTTATTTAATAGAAAAATATTTTATTTCAAAATTTTTGTAAATCGAATATAATATATTATATTGGATATTTCAATCATTTATAAATAGATTATAATTCAAATAATATTTTAAATCCGTAAAATTAACCAATTTTGTTGAAATATTGCCTGCGCGATATTCGCTAACTGTTAATTCCCATTTGAATAAACCGTTACTTTCAAATGGAGCTCGACATTCATCTTCAGATCCTTCTCAATGTGCTGAGTTTTGTCATTGTTATCTGCATCATTTGGTATCACTTTTTGATAGTGTCTGCCGAGAAAATCAAGAGAAGGAGATAATTGTTTTTTGAAATAGAGTTTTTTGAATGGATTTCTTTTTTAAATTTCATTTGTGTCGTAATGTTCAAATTTTAGATTGTCAAAGAGTATGTAATTTTTAGTTAGGGTTTAATTCTCAACCATAAATATAGGATTGAAACAAAAGTCTTGTCCAAGAGAAAATAATATTTAATTAACATTAATTATAAATTATTTTAAAAATACAAATTTTATCATCTTTGATAACTTCTTTCAACGACATTGTTTTAAAGATTAATAAGTTTTATCGGATCAAATGAACCAATTCGACAACTAAAGATTTTTTAAAAAATATTTACTTTAAATTTCATTGTTTAAAATTGAAATACATAATTATTATTTTTAAATATTAATGTGAATTATTTATTTAAAAATTTTAAATAAAAGTAGTCAAATCATTTAAACTTTTACAATGACATTAAATTCCAATAAATTTAAACATAAAATCTAAAATTAAATTTAATTACTTTCAGGTAATAAGAATTAAAATATTAATCAGTCAACTGAATAGAAGAAACACAATCCACAAATCAACTTAAAATTTTCAAACATTCTTCCCATAGACCCATTTTTATTTTTTGAAAACTTTATAAAAAAAACATAAAAAATATTCTTAATCCATTATAATCACTTTGAAATACTAATAAGCTTTCTATGTTAAAAAAAATTATAAAAATCAAATTAAAAAATTATTTTGTGACACGAACGAAAAACTATAATTAGACAATGTCAAGAGTGCATGAGAAATTGTGCTATCAAGAAATTTCAAAAAGGTGCTACCCTGCCGTAGTGTAGATTAACAGCCCCATTGCGTGCATTCTTAGTTGTGGGAGTCAAATTCGATGGACCTATTTGTGTCAAAGTTGAATGTGGAAAGTTTAGAGATAAAAGGTTTGTATGCTTGTTCGACTGTCTTTAGAACCGAGTAAGTCATTTCGAGTTGGTTTCAAATCTAGAAACAGATGCCTTTTAAGAGAATTTCTAAGATTTGTGATAAGATGGAAACAACCTTTCACAGTTCTAATAACACAAATTATGTCAAAGCTTTGAACGAGATTTGTGAAATCAAGCTCGACAGTTGTAAATTGAAGAGTGAATTTGAGAAATGTTATATTCAATGGATATTTGACTCACCTGGAGCACTTCATTTTAGACGATCATATGAATCCATGGTAAATCCACATGAATGTAATTCTTCCAGAGCTCGACAGAATGTTTTTGGAACTGATGGAGGACAGAGGTCCTTATGACATAGAGAATCTGCAAAATTGGAAATGAGAAGAAATCTGATTTTTTTGTCAGATTATAACTATTAGAAAAAATTGGAAATTTGGGAGAATAAAACAAGTTTATGTGGGGCAAGATGATATGGTTAGAGTAATCGATGTAGAAATTGGAGGGGAAATTTGTCGAATGACCAGCATAAAGCTCTGCAAACTGGAGTTGAAAGAGGAAGATTCAAACTAATCGACTTGATAAAATAAGAAATTTTTGAGGGTCCAAAACAGCCTAGGTTTCGATTTGGAAGGTTCAGTATGGGAGTTATTTGAAGGAACCAATTGCTAAACTGAATATGCCTGCTGGTATCAAAACAAAACAAAGACCATATCATGAGATTAGAATTATTGTGATATAGAAGAACTGATCCGACTGTTTTATAAATTTGGACGGACAATCGAAATTGTTGTCGAGTAGGTGTTTCGGTCTGTAGGTTGAGAGTTTCAATAAGATGAGTGAAAAAAAACCGTTGTGGAAATGGCTCTATGAATGATATAGAATATGAATGTCATTGAGAAATGTATAAAAGAGCGATGAGTTTAATTGTTTGTGTGAATTTAATTCTGAAAAACCTTTTAGTCGAAAACCTCGGAGACGAAACCTGAAATTACAAATTCTGAAGCTCTCTTTTGGAAGGAAAAAGGAAATATAATCGGGATCTGCGGGAATTATGATTGTGGATATGGCAAATTTGTGAAAGATTGTCGATATTTTCATCCAAAATTATGTAAGAAATGTGTATATGGTACTAGCAGGGTAACAAACTGTCGATACTTTTGCAGAAAGATCAAACCTGTTGAAGATTGTGAAAATACAAATGAGTCGAAGGATAACCGGGATGACCATTTTTTTCGGATATAATGAATATCACCAAATCATAAACACTAATGTCAGTTTGAATCAGAGTAAAGAAAGAAAAGTAGTGATTGCTCTGCGCAATAACATAACTGCGAACGCTCTACAGGCATAACCTTTCTTCCAAACGTAACTTTAAAAAAGAAATTTTTGACACTCGTAATATATGTAATTTCTTAAATATGCTTTATTAACTGTCATCCTTTTCACTTTGTTTTTTGTAACTAACTGATTGAGATTGTGGCAAGTAGTTCATTTATACATCATAAAAGATACGCAGTTTGATCAATAACCTCTAAGACTCCGTATGAAATAAAAAATTCACAATGTTCTAACAACTTTTACTTTTAACAACATTTATTACGTTTACAAAAAAGAGATTGCATTCGGTCTTATTCCTTCGCCGGCGTCGTTCATTAATCCCCTGACTTGCTTGAACTACTCCAGACAATAATAAATAATCGCTCTGGATGGACAATCAAAACCATTAACTTTTTCCATATCTCTCATGGGTTCGTCTGCACTTTTCCCAGTTTATAGTAGAACTTAATGACGCTGCGGTACACTTTCTTCAAAATGCCCCCAAATTAAATAAAATTGACCAATTAAAATGAATGTTTTCTTCGTACTACAGTAGGTTCTCATTTCTCGGGACAAAATTCTATTAAAAAAAATAAACGGGACGAGACAACCAAAATAAATGAGACAAATTTTTGAAAGCCAAAATTTATGATATTAAATAAGACACATTTTATATAGAATAAAAAAAATTTATACATATTTTGTAAAAAATATAGTTTGTTTTAATTTCAATTTAATCATTCAGTTGATTTATTTACAAATTTAATCATAATTAAATTATTTTTGTTATTAATTATAAAACAAAAAACTTCATGTTAACTTATTATTTAACTAATTTTAATTCATTAATCAAGAGTAAACTCCTAAAATATCAAAAATTAATTTTTAATGTGTTGGATGTTTGTTGCGTTTTTATTTAAAAATAAAAGAACTCTTATTTTATTTTATAAAAATATATTTATTTATTTACAATTAATTACAAATTCAAATGAAAGATTAGTGTTTTATTTGGCCCATGGCCGATTTTATATTAAACTCCGAGAGCCTTAGCGACAACTCGGGTTGATTAAAGTTTTTGTAAGTTTTTCTCACACTTTACAGCGTGAATATATAGATATTTTAAATAGTTTCTTATAATTACCTTTTTTGTAGATCAATAGTCTCTCTCTTTTTTTTAAAAAAAACTTATCAATTCAACTATTTCAGTTCAATTTTTTTTATCAACTATTTCAGTTCAATTTTTTATCAACAACTATTTCGATTCATTTTTTTCGATCTTTATATAGATCTAAATTTGATCCAGTAAATTAACTGGATGACGGATGTTTATCCAAAAAAAAGTTAAAATTATAATTAAGGTCAACTGACCTTCTATATTATTATGAAAAATTAAAATTATAATTAAGGTCAAACTGACCTATATTATTAATTAATTTTATTTTTTAATTTATTTCTCTTAAATATTTTATTTATTTATATAAAAAATATAATTTTATATTTATTATCATAAATATTTCATCTATGAGAATATAATTTGTTTAATAATATTTATTAATTTAAAACAAATACA
>MQRK01063597.1:0-13465 GCA_001938485.1 Girardia tigrina
GCTGGAAATGTTTACCAGTTTGAAGGCGGCTTCCACTTGAATGACTCATTTGGCGATAATTTTGAGAAACTGAGGAATTCAAGCTCTAATGTGACTAGACTCAGCAACCTTTCTGACACATATGAAGTCACTTTGATCCAAAAATAAAATTATCTGATAAAGTAAGATAAAGAACCCAAATACAACGCTTTTTGAAAAATGCAAATTTTATGACATTCCATATGTGAGGAATATTTTAAATTTGGTTTGTTGAAATTGGTTTGTTGAATTTTGTATGTTGAGTTTAGTATTTGGAAAAGTGTTTCTCCCACCAGATGGAAAATTGATATTTTGGATGTTCACAATAAATAATTATTCGAGTATAATTTGCATTTTAAAGTTAAAGCATAAGATATTTAAAAAACTTTAAAAATATTAAATCGTTTCAAATTTTCATATTAAAAATTTAAATAAAGTAAATAGCTTTAACTAAGTTTTAAATTAAATAAATTTTTTTTCTTTCCATAAAATCATTTTTAAATAAAATTAATATGTAGATAGAATTATTACTAAAATAACAAAATTTGAACTTTAAAAATAAAATCTGAAAGTAATGAAAAATTTGTTCGAATAATTCTTTATTAAAAAACATTAACTAAAAGTTATCAATTTAGAACGATGTCGAATGACGAGAGTTTTGCTGAGAGTTGTCCAAAAGACAATTCTAATTGTATTGAAAATAAAAGTTCGAAAACCCATGTTGATGTTCTTAATAATATATTTAAACAAATATATTTAAAAATTAAAAGATGCCATTTTAAAAAAGAACTTATTCATGAACACAATATATTTCGACGGAATAATAATCAAGCGATTCTGATTCTAGCTGTTAAGCTGATATATGTAAAAATGATGATTATGTAATCAATTGAGTAATTAATTACTTTTTCATGAAAAAAATTTCAAAAAAGTTGATGAGTCACTTGATAAATTAATCGGTTTAATTATTAATGCCTCACTTTAGACTCTTTCATATTAATTTTTAAATTTACTGCATAAAACTTTAAAATTATTTAGTTCAACAGAAGATTTACAATGTTTTTTTATGTTCAGCAATATTACTACTACCGATTAGATGTCCATGCTCACGAACCCGTTTGCAGAAATGATGGACTGTCTCTCCAATGTATGTGGTGTTGCACCCATTACACTCAAATTTATACACAAGATCAGAGCATAAACTCAAAGGAGTTTTCGATTTATTACTGAAAATATTCTTGATTTTATATGTTTTAGATTCGATTTTAAAATTCAACTTCATAGTATTAATTGAATTTAGGATAGAAGATTTGAATTTTTTAAAACTTTCAGAATAAGGAACAGTTAATGTGTAACCACAATTAAGTCTCTCATTCGTTCCGATGTCGGGTTTCAATTCATTCTTTCCTTCAATTATTTTACTTACACCATCTTTAAATAATTGGATATTCAGCCATTGTGAGAAAACAACGTCAATGTTGTCCCCGTGGACTCCTGATTCCTCCTATATTTTCCCTTTCGGTAAAAGAAATTTACATTTTCTAAAAAATGTAGTTGGATCAATGGCCATGGTTGACCTTTTTCACAAGCTACAAGATGCATTTTGTAAATTGTTTCTTATTCACTCATGAATGCAACAAAAAGGAGGAAGTCAATCATTAAAACGCCTTGTTTGTGAACTCTTAAAGCAACGAAAAGTTGCAAGAGAACATTTTCGAAGACTCGAGAGTAAAAAATGCAATCAAGATTTCTCTGTGAAGGTACAATTTCTTTAGAAATCTCTACAAATGTAAACTAGACATATTGACAAAACCGATAAAGAATCCAAAAAACAATCAGAGGAAAACCGCGCACGCTTTAAACCAATCATAGAAACAATTTTATTATGAGAGCAATATGAATTACGATGATACAAAGATTCAGTCGCGATTATTATATGTGGACCGGCTAAAAGCGATGATGTATTTTGAGGAATATTGTGATTTCTTTTCTACATCTCCCATCTCTTTCGGAAAGCTTTATTTATGCGCTCAAAAACACATCAGCATATAAGATTTCAGTTGAAAAATAAAATTATAAAAACATAATAAAAGGATTAAAGTAAAAAAAACAAATTTAAACATTAAATATTTCTTAAAAAATATTAAATATATGTTAAATAAAAAGTCGAAAGCCAATTGATAATGTTTATTAATTTCGACGAATTAACCTTTTAAGGTTAATGACCATTAAAATGGTCAGACTTACTAATTTTTTAAATAAGAAATGGACTTATAAATTGTCGATGATGGTTATGTAATCAATATGACATCAATAAATCATTAAAAAAACCCCAATAAAGCCTGTAGAGAGGGCATTTTGAACCTTAATTTTAGGATCCAAAGAACTTATATATAACGCTTCATATGTCACTCTCTCCTAGTAATTCTTAAATTGAGTGCACAGAATTTTAAAGTTATAGTTATTTATCTCTTTGCAATGTTTACTATGTCAAGCAATATTACTTCCACTTTCCTTATGACTGTGTTCCTGGATTCTCTTATAGATTCTCTTCTAAATTCTAATTTCATCTTTTTTGATCTTTTATCAATTTTTTTAATTAATAATTTTAAATATTTAATAACGATACATATTTTATATACATATTAAATATTTAATACATATAATATATAATTTATATAGTTATATATAAATAAATATATGCAAGTTAATATAAATAAATGATATGGAGAAGTGGTGGTTGATGATTAGCGGGTTTACACTCCTCTTTTAGTTTAGATGATAAATTCGGTAACTTTTTTATCAGTACTGTACTGACAGTACATCATTTTTATCATTTACGTACACAATTTTAATTTTTTTAATTTATAAAGAAAATTTGTTTAGAAATTTTTTTTTCAGCACCATTAACAATTTTAATTTTGATATCAAAACCAAATCTCTTTCGAAAACTCGCCTTCAAACTTTCATTCCAAATATTCATTTTCCCAAAAAAATCAAATTAAGAACTTCGACAATCTCATAAACCAAATTTTGTTTACTTTTACACTTTCCTAAAACTCAGACTTTCAAATTTACTCAAGCGACAACTAACGAAATTTTCAAAACAATTCAGACGAAATTTCAAAATAAAACTTTGATTGAAAATTTACTCAAATCGACAATTTATCCAATTGACAATTTACAAATATTGACAATTATCGAAATTTCCAAATCAAACTATTTACTGACTGCGAGGAATATTTTAAATTGTTTGTATGTATGAATGTATTGATGCTGTTTGTTGATTTGAGAATTCTGAACTTAGAATGGTGATTCTCCCACCCAGATTGAAATTGGTATTTTTTTAAATTTAAAGGGATTGAATACTCGAACATAATTAAAATAATAAGTTTATTTCAAATCAACAATTTAAATTAATAACCAAAGTCATTCATTTAAAAATAACATCCATTTTTGATTAGCATGATTTCATGCAATCGATTACACAATCATCATTTTTGTATTTATATACAGGTGAATTGATTATTAATTAGTGACCTGAAGATGACGATTGATCCGTCGAAATATATTGTCTTAAAATATATTTTTAATGGATGACTTTGGTTATTAAAAGAAGATTTTCATCCGGACTTCATTTTATCAATTTAAATTAAGTTTAATATTTTTTTTAAGAAAGGTACAGCATTTAATTAAATTTAATAAGATTTCAATTAGTCATTTTAATAATTTGATAACATTTTTATAATTTTGTGTTTTTATTTAGAAGTGATTTAAATTATTATTTTTAATTAATATTTTTAAAAATTATGTATTTTTAAAAGATTTAGAAAAATTTTTCGAATAATCATGATTTAAAAATAGAAATAAGAAAACATATTAGTAAGAATGTCTAACGGGGAAAGACATTCTGAGAGTAGTAATGATTTTATGAATGTGATAAATTATTAAACACAAAAAATAAAACTAAAACTAAATTTTTATTTCACATTCCATAATGCAATTTCCCAAAATGAGTGTTCTTTAATTTCAGCAATTAGATGTGACGTCACATTTCTCAAAACCCCCCTCCCCCCTCGTCATACTTCATCACAAAATTCTGACCCCCTCCTTCAATTCTTGCAAGACATCATTTATGGACAGCTCTTTTAGGAAGACCGTATAATTTTGCTGGTTGAGAACGAGACACATAAAGTAAGCCAAAAACATCCTTCGTAATGTGTCCATCATTTAAAAGGTTTCTTAACAACGAGAACAAGTATTCTTGGTCTTTCATTGGAG
Organism: Girardia tigrina; assembly: GCA_001938485.1. Classification (NCBI taxonomy): domain Eukaryota; kingdom Metazoa; phylum Platyhelminthes; order Tricladida; family Dugesiidae; genus Girardia; species Girardia tigrina. The sequence goes on from MQRK01063597.1 coordinate 4,300, forward strand.
GTAATTTCCCGTTTTTTCTAAATTTCTCAATTTTAAGGAATTGTGGGCAATTTAAAACATTATTCATTTTATTTTGTATTCCAAATTATCCAAGATAACAAATCCATTAACTTTATCAACTTTACTAACTCTGATATCTTTTTTAGATAAATTTTTTAAATTACAAAAATCTTTATTGCTTTGTTTCAAATTATTTTTAAATATTCGTTAGCACTTTTTTTAAAGCGTGTTTAAAATTATTAAAATCAAAATTAATATTATTCAAATAAATAGGATTTTTAACATAAAAACCTCAAAAAAATTGCCTCAATTTTCGCCTTAAACTTATTTTTATCAAATCTATTTTAATAGAGTGTTTAAGGTCATATTTTAATAAGTTGAGTTCATCTTTAGATAAAACCTGTTTTAAATTTAAGAGTATTTTCAACATTAAATTTAAATACACCAAACAATTACCTCAAGTTAAATAATTTTTTATTTTGTGCAGCAATTTTACCTTTTAAACTATTAATTTGTTCATTAGTAATTTTTTCTTTTTCAACTATTTTATCTACAGTCTCACGAATGAATCTGTCTATGATGAACTTCGAGAAACCGTTATTATTCAATAACTTACTCAATGTATTAACATTTTTAATAGATTTAGAAAACGTAGAAGAAAGAGACCAAGTGCGATATAACAGAGGAATATTATCAAATGTTTCACTCTCAAAATTTTTGAAATAATTACTTCGATTTAACGCCGTGGCGTTTATTTCAAATGCTGAATCGAAGGTGCGTCGTTAAATCGAAGGCGGCATTTATTCGAGGGTGGCTTTTATTTCAAAAATTAAAAAAACTTTATTCAAAAAAATAATAATTTCTTTGAAAATACACAATATATTCCCTTTTTATAGAAAAGAATGCCGAGCAAACGATCTTATGACCGAGCTTTCAAACAGACAGCTGCCGATCTAGCAAAAATGAAAGGAAATCGTCCAGCAGCAGCGCAGCTTCATTTTGACGAAAAACGGATTCGTGAGTGGAGACAACAGGAAGCCACTGGAAAGTTTTCAGATCTTGATGCATCATTTGGAGCATGCAAAGCCTCAAAACGACAACGTCTTCCTGGTGGTGGTCTTAAAGTTAATAATGAAGAAATGGACATTAAAATACGACAGTGGATTTTAGATGAGCGCTCACTCTATCATCGAGTTACACGCAAATCTATATGTAGCAAGGCTATTGCTCTAGCCAACGACCCCAATTTCAAACCAAGCCGTGGATGGATAGAAAAGTTTATGGAGCATAATAATTTCGTCCTCCGTAGTAAAACAACAACTGGGCAACGACTTCCACCAGAGTTGGCAAAGAAGGTAGTGGAATTCGTCTGCTATTGCAAAGAGCTACGATGCCAACATCTGCTGGGGCCAGAAAATATTGGCAACATGGACGAAACCGCAATATGGGCGGATATACCCGAAGATACAACAGTGGATATTCGTGGAGTACAGCATGTTCCTATGCTTATGATTGGACATGAAAAAAGTAGCATCACAGTGTGTCTGTCAGCTATGGCTGATGGACGTAAATTACCTCCGTTTTTGTCATGTTTAAAGGATAAAGAATGCCGACAGAGTTGGTAGGAATACGAGGCGTTATCATTAAACTGTCTGACAATGGTTGGATGAAGCCTTACAACACTATTGCGTGGATTAACAAGGTGTGGGTAACTTTGCCTTTCATTAGAGACTCTTGGCATGGGACTCATTCCGTTGCCATTTAACCGCTGAGGCACTTGCTGCTCTGAAAGCTTTGAAGACAACAATGGCATGCATTCCTGGTGGTTGCACGAAGCTTCTTCAATCAGCGGATGTGTCATGGAACAAGCCGTTCAAAGACAAGTATCACGAATTTTATGAAAATTGGTTACAAGATAAAAGTCGACCATCTAGTTGTACATCTACAGGAAATCCTCGCGCCCCCAGCAAGACTGACATGGTAAAATGGATAAAGGAAGCTTGGAATAACGTGTCACAAGAAATAATTATCAAGTCTTTCGAAGTGTGTCGCATCACTTCTTCTGATCCTGACCTCATCAGTTGTACTAGAAAAGGCAAAGTTGCAGAATCAGCTCAAGATGAACTCACGCACCCAGTGCAAGAAACTATACCACAGATGGGCGAAGATGAAGATGAAGACGATGATGGGAATGATGAAATTAATGACGTGGATGAGATAGAAATATGAGTGATATAATACTTTTTAATTAATAAAATAATACTGGTGCTTGAAACACAATCTTACTTTTAGATATATTATATTATAAATTATGATTGATTGTATAATTATATTCTTTAATGCGGCGTTTATTATTAAATATCACATAAGGATGCGGTGTTAACTCGAGTGCGGCGTTTATAAGAGGGTGGTGTTAAATCGAAGTAATGCGATAATTTTTATAAAGAATTTCTAAAATAAGAAAATATCTAAAATGAAAAGTTTTTCGAAACAATTATAATTAAACATATCTTTAATTAATTTTAAAAGGCTATTTTCAAAAATAATTGAATTGTATTTGTTAAAAAACTTAAAATTGTGAAATAATTGATTTTTTTACATCGGCAATTAAAATCAAAATTATTAACAAAAGAAACATTATAATAAGTTTTAGACAAATATATCTGAAAGAGTATAATTTAAGTTTTTGAATGACTCATAACATCATCCATTACATAACATAATACATGCTTTATTCGTATAACATTGCGGTAAATACAAAAAATTAAAAACAACAACAACCTAATAGCATATTTGGTTATATGTTATGAGGAATTTAAAAAAAAATACTGATTTTCTGAACTCCGGATATTCCACTCTTTTACATAATTATATCTTGTTAAAAACCACCTTTGACGATTAAAGGTGAAGAAACGGAGCTCCAAAGGCCAATCTATCTAAATCGGCAAATTTCATTGAATAATTCTGTCAACATTTTTTATTCCGACCTCTTAGTTCGGAATTCTTCCATGATCCCACAATTACATCGAACCGAAACTTACAAAAATCTTTTCCTTAATCGGTCGGTTATTTTCCCCCAATCGACTCGATTGGATAATTTTTTGAATTATGGAACCGAAATATCCACGTTAAATCAATTATATTTTAGAAAATTGAAATTCGATTCAGAATCCAACTCCAGAAATTTGCAGTCTTTCCGATTATAGAACTTGATTTCAAAAAGATCTTCGATCTGCAAAAACCCACAGAAATCTATCCGTAGAAAATTTCAGTCGATCATTGAAGTCCCATCGGTTTTCCACCACAAAATCTATGACAACAAAGAGTAAGAGAAAAGTATTTTTTATATTTTAATTAATCATAAACGCAATTTTGATATTAAAATTTATTATTTTTTTTCTGTTTTTGCGATATATTTGGACAGATTTTCTACAATCTTCAGGCAAAACTTTCAACAATTGTACTTCTTTTTGTGAAATAATGGTGATTATGTAATTAAGTTGTGTAATAACTAATTACAGTGTTGTTCCGAAATAGAAAATTTGGATTATAGAATATCTAACGTTTTACTATAAATACCTGATAAAGTATTAAATGAATAGAAAATTTTGTGTGTAAACTTTTATATGTACTTTACTAATTTGTAATTTTTAAAGTTTTGATCTTGAATTCTTAACCCAAATGAATAATAATTCTATAAAAGACAAGACTTTGATAACACCTGCAATTATCAAAGTAATAAGAAATTAGGTCAAGCCAGATAAGTCAAAAAATGATATCTGAGAAGAATTGTCTCTCAATATCTTGTGCAAGATCTCTAGCTCAAAAAATATCAATGAGCTTAACAGACAAAGAGATTATTCAAAAGAAAGAAAGTGAATATTCTTATTGATCACCTCAATAGTGTAAAAAATTGTGAAGAATGCCCATTAAAAGAGTGACTATGTGCTCCGCAAATTAACTCCAGAGCAATTTTAATTCATTTTTTCACTTGAATTCTTTATTTATAAATTTATTTATTGTCTCAATAGTTGCATTTTCAAGATACGATTTTGAATATCGATTCTTATACAAAAGTTCAGTTAACTTATTTATTCTAACGTCATCTTTATAAATGTTGAAGACAAAGATCAAGATCTAAATATCAAACCTGATGATAATTCTCTTACTAAAAGAGGTATATCAAGTATTCTTTGTAAAAATAACACTAGGAGAACTCAAGGTTTCATCTAAAAGAGACTAAAGGTTCTAAATATTACTAGAGAAAGACTCGTTCACGCCTCAGAAAAGAAGTTTTCTTAGAATTCTTGAGCTAAGATGACAATGTTGAAGCCAAATGATCAACTTCCAAATTGAAAAGTTGGTGTTTTTGAAATAGACATGTTTTAATCTTCACACTTCTTAAAAATATGGTTATTCTACTGTAAATACTAAGGCAATGGCAGTTGTGAGATCCAATAAAGGTGTAAATCAAAGTCTAATGTATGTTATTAATATAAATGGTTTATTATGTCATGTTATTGTTTCCGGTTCATATAATGGTGATAAATTCAAATAATTCATCACTGAGTATCTATTGTCATACTTTTAGGTTAATCAAGACCATATATTTGTGATGGATAATTGTAAGTTTCATTACAAGTTAGATATATTGAGACTTTTAAAGAAAAGCCTTAGATGCTATAAATTTCTACCGGCGCACTCTCCACAGCTAAATCCAATAGAAGAATTCTTAATTGTGAAGGCTGTTTGCAAAAGGGTTAATATGTCTTGGACTACTTCTTGTTCCACATCAAACTGCTCTCCAAGATAATTCTGTACTGATTAAGTAATTTTGAGGCGTACCGCATCCTGATTTCTTCTGGTTGGCATATTCGTATTAAGAGCTCTTAAAAGAAGTCTCTATTTCCTGGGGCTATAGTTTCTCTTCCTCTCCACCAGGATAGAGGGCCCTGGATAAAAGGTCTAATTTACGAAGTGCCGAATCTCTATTGCTTATTATCTATGGTAGAATCAGGTCATCACGCTGCAACTGCTTTTGCGAATCACGAAATATTTTCAAAACATCAACTATGAGACTGTTGAACCAAACTTGATGCTTTTCATATGTCCATATCTTCAAATATCCTCCTTTTGTTGCTCTCTCTCTGTTTCTGATTTGTCTTTCACTTCTAAAAACTTAGAAACTTCCTTGCAGCCGTAAAGATTATGAAGAATGCCCGTTTAAAGATTGACTATGTGCTCCGCAAATTAACTCCGGAATAATTTTGATTCATTTTTTCACTTGAATTCTTTATTTATAAATTTATTTATTGTCTCATTAGTTGCATTTTCAAGATACGATTTGGAATATCGATTCTTATACAAAAGTTCAGTTAACTTATTTATTCTAGCGTCATCTTTTATAAATGTTGAAGACAGAGACCAACATCTAAATATCAAAACTTTTATCATACTTCATTTATACTTAGTTTCACAAAAGCTTTCTGGAGTTGCATATAATCCAGTTTCAGTTTTCATTCTATAAATTTTTGTCTCATAACGACCATATTTTCCTCTTAATTAACAAATCTAAAAACGGTAAAATGCAATTCTTTTCTTACTGAACCGTGAAAATAATACTTGGATGTAAAGAATTCATATATGATAGAAAGGTCAACATATGATCATTGTCTTTGAAGATGAAAAAAATATCATCTAGATACAGTTTATATGCTAATGGCTTAACAAATAAATTTTATTTTAATCTTTCGGATGGTACAATCGTGCCACATTTACCAATGATCCAAATCTGTGGTTCCTCTCGTACTGAACAGAATTACTATTGTAATAACAATTTTATAGTATGGTAAAAGTAACCTGTCTCAAAACGATCTAAACATACCTCATGTTCTCTATCAGCGGAGGAACAAGTCAAAGCTTTGTAAATTCTGTTTTAGAATGATACGAAGATCCGATATCGAAGGATCAAAAAACCGCGTCACTATTTTCTTTATGTACCTTTTGACATTTTAATTGTTTAGTTTTAGTCCATTATCTAAGGCCGTCATACCGTGTTGATTATTTGAAAATAATACGATAGTTTAATTGTTATAACTTTCATTATACTGTTGTAAACATTATTTTATTTATTTTTAATCCATTTTACGTCGATTCTGCAAGATTCTATCGTTTTTCTAAAATATTATTATTTCCTTCTAACTTCGTCAAACCATTAATTAATTGAAATTCTATTTGATATCAAGTGGAAGTATAATAAAAAATTATTTCAGTCTGAGAATTCTCCAGTAGTTGTCAGTGGAACATTTTGTTCACACCAAATTGACCAACATTATTATTCTAAAAGACAAATATATTTTTTCTTATAGTTAAAATTCCCTCAGTGTCCCCTGAGAAACTTTATTTTCTTAATATTTATAAAGCTATTAAGATGCAATTGTCAAAACATCTGAGGCTTTTAACCCCTTAACGCACATTTTTTTTGTAATTCAATAGTTTATGCTAAAGTTATCTCGAGCGTGACCTTTACGTAGTTAAATTTCATGTTAAATTTCGACCTAATTTTAAAATAGAAGATAAAAATTGTTGCTAGAACTTGCTTGCCATATATTCGAATAGTTTTAACGTATGCCAAAAATGTTCTGAGGGTTTCTAACTAACCTGAAAGTATTTTTTTCGGGTTTTTATTTATTATCATTTATTTACAATGGACAAGAATCACCTGGGGAGCGATTCTCTAAGCTGCCATCTCCAGGTGGTTAGGCCAGAGCAAAATATTTCTAAAATTCTTGATAACGTTCATGGCGAATAATTCTGAGTCAAGTATTTCTGTTTGATTTGTTTGGAATTTCACATTACAGAATCATTGCGCCTGATATTGTACTCTTACAATTCTTATTACCAACGAAATATCGTTCCTCTAGCACAACCAACTAAAAATTCCACAGGATCCGGGTTCCTCCAATTAAGAATTTGATTGATCACTCTATAAACAGTTACTTTTATTTCGTCATTGTTCGTCTCCAACGATTATTTCATCGATAAGACGTAAGCTACTTTATATCTTATTCTCTGAAACATAACTCTTTTGTGATCATATCTTGTCTACATCTTCATCAATTTCAACTAATGCATAATAATTATTTATAATTAATTAAACGTTATCGTTCATTTATTTCTATTAATTTATTATAAACAATAGTAAAAGAGAGTTAAGCAAACATCATTAATTGCGTTAGCTCGCTTATACAATTAATAATTAAAAAGTACTTTTAGACTTTAAAGAGTTCTGTTTCAGTTCTGTCATTGTGGGACTCTCTCTACAATGCGCGTCATGGCACTTTGTGGGCATCTTGAAAGCCGAGGTAATAGAATACTGCAATGCAGAAATCTACGATAAAGTTACCTGTCAGCTTATTCTCTCTCCCCTCAAGGTAGATCTTCAGATTTATTTACCCGAAAAGAGACGAATTGTTCTTATCGATGTTGAATGCCCTTTTGATGAAAAGCTTAACATTGAACGGACGAATCGTGACATTCTCGAAGAGCCATACAAAGAGCCATTAAAGAAAGATATAAAGATCATACTGTAATGCTTTTCACATTTATTGTAGGTACTGTCGTGTACCCCTTCAAAACAACAAGCTCTGAGCCCCCATCCGTTTTCCATTAGAGTTCAACGGCAACTCTATCGAAATTTACTCCATTTCAAGACATTGGGGAACAGACTACGCGCCTCCTTCGCTGACATCAACACGTTGTGTGAACGTCGGAGTGCCTTCGGGTTATAGACCAGTATCGAGGATGACCCGACTGGTAATTCAACTTCTGGACGGGTTGATTATTTTAAAGTTAAGTTCAAATTCTCATTAAGGCAAAGAGAACCTCTTGGAAATAAACGTGGACCTGCCCGCGTGCCCCTTGCATGCTACGAGCATTCCACGTCACCCCCAATGAGTCCTTTGACCTCTCGAAACTTCTGCTATTAAATTCCATAATAGGATTCAACGATATTTAATTATTTTTGTCTGTATATTAAATTTAATCGTCAAAACTTTAAAGTTATAATTTACAAGTTTAGATTCTATTTTAGCGGTGTCTTGACTCGTTTTTCTCAAATTTCAGTGTACCACTAGGATTAATTTTAATTTCATAATTTTTGCGACGGTCTACTACTCATTTAATAACTGACTCCTGAATATAACTGTCTCACGAGGGTTTTCAAGATTACGTTCACAATACTAGAGATCGTTATCGATAATAAAACTTCGCTCGTAATTTTCACCTTTGTTCAGTAATTGAGTCGAAGTGAACCAAAGAGTAATGCGGTAACTCTAACTTCTATTTCATTCTCAGATTGAAAGTGTCGCTCAAATAGTTAAGTTGTGCTCATCGATTTTCGAAGATTTACGCAATTATTTATGATTAAACATTTACGAAACTACTCACTTTACAGCGTTTACAAGACTATTTATCGTTATATATCCAAGAAACTATTTATCAAATACCGAGGTAATTATTTACTCACGGGGATATTCGTTATTAAACGCTCATTAATTACAAAATTGTTTAAAAAATATTTCCACAATTGATCATCAGAATAACGAATTAATAAACAAATCAATTAAATTAAGTAATTAATACAAGTCGAAAATCTGGTAATTATAAAGGAACTACTTTCATTCTAGATGCATAGGTATCGAATGATAAAGTAAATAATTAATAATTTAGATTGTACTGAAACAATTTTCGTTCTCAATTTATAACCCAAGACATATAAATAAGAAATACTAAAATCAGTAAATCGTCATATACTAAAATCAACGAAAATCAAATTTTTTTTAAATTTAGACAAAACTAAACGGTATTCGAGGCTTATGACCAATTTTATTAAATTTTAATCACGAAATATTATCATTAATAGATATAAAATCTGGCCAATGAACTCCTTCAAATTAATATACCTATTAACACCATCACAACGCTAATTGAATACAAACGTTAATTCGAAGTTTCAAGTTTTCGAACACTCGATGAATTTCCTCTTTGGTGATGGCTTCAATTTGGTGTAGGATGTTATCATGTAGGTCTTGCAAAGTTTGTGGTTTGTTTCGGTAAACCTTTTGCTTTATCGCTCCCCACAGGTAAAAGTCCAAAACACTTAGAT